>WNWK01007436.1:0-94196 GCA_009830355.1 Cherax destructor | reverse complement strand
GCTTTATTGGCTCAATGTGAGCCGTAAACGATCTCTGTATTTGTTCCAGCTGTGATATTTCTCCTGCTTTGAACGGGGCCGTCAACACTGAGCAATATTATAAATGAGGGAGCACTAGCGGTTTGAAGAGTGTTACCATAGGCATTATTTAACTTGTTTTGAAAGTTGTCAGTAACCACCCCGGAGAGTGCAGGTACTTGCAGCAAGTGATGTGCAAAGCTTCAACACGGTTCAGAGAATGTTATGACCTGAGCTTCCCATAAGGAGAGTGTTACAGTGAGCAGTGGAGAATAACAGGACGATCCTTGGTGACAAGTTCCTACTGCTCACATACCCAAACAATAACACACTCAAAACAACACTGTATACAACAATAAAAGAGGATTACCAAGTAGAATGGAAAAAAAAAACAGGTAAAAAACCTGGGAAAAATAATATTACCTGACATTTCGTTTAAAGAACACAGAGGCATATGTCACGACGGCCAGGAAAATGTATATGGTTGATGTCACTGTATATGCTTGATGTCATTGTATATGTAGATAAATGCAAAGTTCTAAAGCTCGGGAGTGTCCATAACCCAAGCACTTATAAGTTAAATAACGTAGAACTTAGCCATACAGATTGCGAGAAGGACTTGGGGGTGATGGTAAGCAGCAACCTTAAACCAAGACAGCAATGCCTAAGCGTACGTAATAAGGCAAATAGATTACTGGGATTTATATCAAGAAGTGTTAGCAACGGAGGTCCAGAGGTTATATTACAGCTTTATACATCATTAGTAAGGCCTCACCTAGATTACGCAGCTCAGTTCTGGTCTCCATATTACAGAATGGACATAAATTCGTTAGAAAACATTCAGCGTAGAATGACTAAATTAATACATAGCATTAGAAATCTTCCTTACGAAGAAAGATTGAAGACCCTTAAATTACATTCACTTGTAAGACGTAGAATGAGGGGAGACATGATCGAGGTATACAAGTGGAAAATGGGTATTAACAAAGGGGATATAAATAAGGTCTTGAGGGTATCTCTCCAAGAGAGAACCCGCAATAATGGATTCAAGTTAGATAAGTTTAGATTTAGAAAGGATATAGGAAAGTATTGGTTTGGAAATAGGGTAGTTGATGAGTGGAACAGTCTGCCTAGTAGGGTTATTGAAGCTAGGACCTTGTGTAGTTTCAAATTTAGGTTGGATAAATTCATGAGTGAGAGGGGTTGGATTTGAGTGGGACTCGCGCATGAGTGGGTAGAATTGTCAAAGCTTATTTCTTGGGTAGCATTGAAAATTGGGTTGAGCAAATATTCTGTTAGTGGGACGGATTGTGAAGGACCTGCCTAGTATGGGCCAACAGGCCTGCTGCAGTGTTCCTCCTTTCTTATGTTCTTATGGTTGATGTCATTGTATATGGTTGGTGCTGTCACTGTATATGGTTGGTGTCATTGTATATGGTTGGTGCTGTCACTGTATATGGTTGGTGTCATTGTATATGGTTGGTGCTGTCACTGTATATGGTTGGTGTCATTGTATATGGTTGGTGCTGTCACTGTATATGGTTGGTGTCATTGTATATGGTTGGTGCTGTCACTGTATATGGTTGGTGCTGTCACTGTATATGGTTGGTGTCATTGTATATGGTTGATGTCATTGTATATGGTTGTCATTGTATATGGTTGTCATTGTATATGGTTGATGTCATTGTGTATGGTGGTTGTCATTGTATATGGTTGTCATTGTATATGGTTGTCATTGTATATGGTTGTCATTGTATATGGTTGTTATTGTATATTGTTGTTATTGTATATTGTTGTTATTGTATATTGTTGTCATTGTATATCGTTGTCATTGTATATCGTTGATGTCATTGTATATCGTTGATGTCATTGTATATCATTGATGTCATTGTATATGGTTGGTGTTGTCATTGTATATGGTTGATGGAAAAATAAACACATAAGCAGTATAATGTGATCCTTTATTGACAACGTTTCGCCCACGCAGTGGGCTTTATCGAGTCACAGACAGATCTACCTGGAAAATGAGCAACATGGAGATATATATAGGGTACAGTCAGGTGCAGAATGCTGGGTCAGGTGGAGAAAGCTGCATGTGAGTCTTAAAAGTAGTGTGATAGTTAAAAACATAGTGTGACTTAAAGGACCTGCAGTGTACCATTCTTGAGTTCTAGGTGGGATAGCGTTGAAGAAGTTTCTTGGCAATAGGTTCAGCTATGTTGTAGAAGCCGTTGTTCTGGTTGAAGTTGTTGGATATACAGATGAGTGATGATTCTAGGATTCTTCGGTATTGCGTGTTGTCTTCTCTGGCGATGAGTCTTGCGTTTCTGTAGTTGATTAAATGGTTGTGTAAATTTCGGTGTTGAACACAGGCATTTCTTGAGTCGTCAGATCTGCCTGCGTACTGGTGTTCTGAAATGCGTGTTTGTAGGTCTCTGGATGTTTCGCCAACGTATAATTTGCTGCAGCCATTACAAGGGATTGTGTATACCCCTGCCGTGGATTGAAGCTTTTCCTGTCTGTTACTGGTAATGTCCTTAATGGTGGTGGATGTGGAGGTGGATACTCGGAATGAGGTCTTAGAAAAAATGTTGGAAACTTGTTTGGAAATGGAGTTGGTGGGAAGGACTATGTATCTCTTCTCAGCAGTGTCTTCTCTGGGTGTGTTGAAGATGTTTAATGCCCGTCGTCTGCAGTCTCTAATGAAGTGACGAGGATAGTGAAGTTTGGAAAAACTTGTTCAATGAGGGAGCATTCTTCTTCAAGGAACTCACTGCTGCAGATTCTGAGTGCGCGCAGGAAAAAGCCTATAATTACACCACGTTTAATTTTGGTGTCGTGGTGAGAGTAGAAGTGGAGAAGATCGTGTTGATTGGTAGGTTTTCGATAGACTTTAAAACGAAGTTCATGGTCAGCTTTGCAGAGAAGAACATCAAGGAAAGGAAGAGTGTTGTCGACTTCTTCTTCTAGTGTAAACTGGATTGATGGCTCAACCTGGTTGAGTTCGTGTTGGAGAGCTTGAACGTTGAAGCGTCTGGGAGTTATGATGAGAATGTCGTCAACATAACGAAGCCAGGTGACAGAAGAGGGAATAATAGTGGAAAATCGCTCGGCTTCCAAATGTTCCATATATAGGTTCGCAAGGACGGCACTAAGTGGCGATCCCATGGGTAGTCCAAAAGTTTGCTGAAAGAGTTGGTTTTCGAAAGAGAAACATGTAAAGCCCACACATAGTTCAACAAGGTCGATGAAATCGCTGGCTGGAAGAGGAAGATCAAGCGAGTCGTCAATTTTCCTGCGCAAGAGATCGATAGCTTGTGTAGTAGGTACTTTGGTGAATAGGGATGTTACATCAAGGCTGGAGAGTTTCTTGTTTCTGATGTTGATGTTGCGAATTCGATTGAGAAGGTCACCAGAGTGTTTGAGATGTGCTGGACTGATGGTGCCCAAAAGTTTGGAGAGGTGTTTAGCGAGAATTCCTGAGATTTGGTGGGGAGCACTGCCTATTCCCGAGGATATGGGCCTCAATGGGCTTCTACAACATAGCTGAACCTATTGCCAAGAAACTTCTTCAACGCTATCCCACCTAGAACTCAAGAATGGTACACTGCAGGTCCTTTAAGTCACACTATGTTTTTAACTATCACACTACTTTTAAGACTCACATGCAGCTTTCTCCACCTGACCCAGCATTCTGCACCTGACTGTACCCTATATATATCTCCATGTTACTCATTTTCCAGGTAGATCTGTCTGTGACTCGATAAAGCCCACTGCGTGGGCGAAACGTTGTCAATAAAGGATCACATTATACTGCTTATGTGTTTATTTTTCCATTGTGTCGGTATTTTATACCATTTATTTCCATCGTATATGGTTGATGTTGTCATTGTATATGGTTGGTGTTGTCATTATATATGGTTGGTTCTGTCAGTATACATGCTTGGTTCTGTCAGTATACATGCTTGGTTCTGTCAGTATACATGCTTGGTTCTGTCAGTATACATGCTTGGTGCTGTCAGTATACATGCTTGGTGCTGTCAGTATGCATGCTTGGTGCTCTCAGTATACATGCTTGGTGTGTCAGTATACATGCTTGGTGCTGTCAGTATACATGCTTGGTTCTGTCAGTATACATGCTTGGTTCTGTCAGTATACATGCTTGGTTCTGTCAGTATACATGCTTGGTTCTGTCAGTATACATGCTTGGTGCTGTCAGTATACATGCTTGGTGCTGTCAGTATACATGCTTGGTGCTGTCAGTATACATGCTTGGTGCTGTCAGTATACATGCTTGGTGCTGTCAGTATACTTGGTGCTGTCAGTATACATGCTTTGTGCTGTCAGTATACATGCTTTGTGCTGTCAGTATACATGCTTGGTGCTGTCAGTATACATGCTTTGTGCTGTCAGTATACATGCTTTGTGCTGTCAGTATACATGCTTTGTGTTGTCAGTATACATGCTTGATGCTGTCAGTATACATGCTTGGTTCTGTCAGTATACATGCTTGGTGCTGTCAGTACATGCTTGTGCTGTCAGTATACATGCTTGTGCGCAGTAACATGCTTGGTGCGTCAGTATACATGGTGCTGTCAGTATACATGCTATGTGCTGTCATTATACATGCTTGGTGCTGTCAGTATACATGCTTGGTGTTGTCAGTATACATGCTTGGTGCTGTCATTATACATGCTTGGTGCTGTCATTATACATGCTTGGTGCTGTCAGTATACATGCTTGGTGCTGTCAGTATACATGCTTGGTGCTGTCAGTATACATGCTTGGTGCTGTCAGTATACATGCTTGGTGCTGTCAGTATACATGCTTGGTGCTGTCAGTATACATGCTTTGTGCTGTCAGTATACATGCTTGGTGCTGTCAGTATACATGCTTGGTGCTGTTACACTAGATTGGATCTTAAAGAACTAATGAAAGACATAAGTCACAAATATAATATACTGTAGGCACGGCATCATTGAAGTACAGACAGGTATACGAGAAAGGATGTTCAGCAAATTTAACTTCAACTATTAAAATTAACGAGTAGAAAATAAACAAAGAAGTATGAGGCGTCTCCCGGGTAAGTGATGAGCACCCTAAACCCTCACCAGTTTTTGGAAAAGTTAAATATAGAAGCAAACAAGGTTTGTATAAAACATATACTGTTGAGAAAGTTTATAAGATCAGGTATAGAAAGAGAGCATAGAAGACTGTACACAAGAATAAAGGTTACCGAACTGCTTTAAAATATGAACAAGTTACAATGAATAAACCATCATTTTCTGGCCAATAATATTACACCGAGTTTATGGTAGGTTTATGGTTCTGGTTCCGAATATGTCATCGCTTTTGTTTGGTTCTACGTTGTGATCAATTTGGTATCCCATTGAAAAACATAGATGTGAAAAATATATTGATCAGGCGGGGCTAACTTACAAATTGCATATAATTTTTTTGGGGGGATCATGCAAAAGTCAAATCATGTAATACATACTAGCACTTTATTCTATATAATAACAGACTAACATAGTAAGATAATTGAGATACCACTAACTACTGAATATGAAAACGTTGTATGATTGTCTTGTATGTTGGTCATCAGCACAGTCATGGTGGAGGCTCCAGCAATATACCTTTCCTCCTCCATCTTTATATCTTGATGGACTCTTCCCTTCACATTAAATGTGGAATGTTAATTAGTCAATATTAATTATTATTTTAAGGAAGGACACAAAACTCGCCTATTCAAAAAATATAATACATATTAATAATGTATATACAACGTAGAATCTACTACAACCAACATGACTACACTCGAGTACACATTAGCTCTCTAGTACACTGCTACTGGTGAGTAACAACATTTATAAACAGAGAGGCTCCATGACACCCCCCTTTTCTTCTGCTGGTCTGTCTGCATTTTACCCACTCCAACTGCAGTAACTCAAGACTTGCTTCCGACTCAGACTCCACAGCCTTGATTTCTTACGTCTGACAAGAAACGTTTTCTAGTCAGACGTTCAGCAATCCACTTCATGAAAGCAGGGTGCAGAATCCCCCCAAAAAAAAAAAAAAAAAATACCTTAGAATGTCACACTGATTACAAATGAAATTAGTACTAATCCCGTGGAATTTGGAAGAAAAATAGAAAGAATTCTCACTCGTGTAGCTCCTGGACCAGATTCAGATTCGTGGAATTATTTATTAAAGAAGTGAAAAATACCTCCAGGACGAGCACTCTAACTTTTGGAAAAAGAGCTGAGACAGGTGAAATTCCTGAGGCCTTAAAAAGTGCAGACGAGGCTTAATTGCTTAGAGGAGGCAGTAGAGAACTGGCAAAAATATAGTACAGACCAGTAGCTATAACATCCCATATTATGAAAGTCGTTTAAAGGTTGACGAGACGCTAAATTACAAATTTAATGTAAGAACATAACCTGCATAACCCGAAGCAGTTGAATTTAAATTGGGACGATCATGCTTGCCACAGCTAATAAACCATTATGACAGCACTATACAAGCATTGGGGAAACAAACATGCAGATGTATACACGGATTTTGCAAAGGCGTTTGACAAATGCGATGATGGAGTGACTGCACATAAAATGAGGGTAATATAACGGGAGTAGGTAAATGGATTTTCGACTTTCTGACAAATGGAACATAGATTAGCAGTAAACAAAAAATGTAGTATTAGCAAAGTAAAAAGCTCAATACCCCAAGACGCGGTCCTGGCATTATAGTTTCCTATCATTTTCGGATGATGCTTAAATAAAAAATGAAAATCACTTTAAATGGCTACTCGGAAATTTTTTAAGAGGATATAAGCAGTGTCTTTTTGTGGATAGTGAAGAATAACGTGACATTCTGTGGTGATATATATGAAAAAAAATTAGCACTCAAAAAGGGCACTGCATGCAAAACTCAGGAGGATTACAAACAGAAAGGAATATGAGGGCACAGTAAGGCAAATATCACACCAGCCAGGATAATGAGAACTTTCAAAACAAGAGGAATAATGCCAGTGGTGAGACTGGCAGTGTTTTCTCTTGATTATGGTTCACTGTTGACGGCGCCTTTTACGACATGCGAGAGCTGGAACAGATATATAGATGGTTTGTGGCTTCCATAGAGCCGGTAAAGCATTTAAATTTCAGGGAATACCTCAAAATCCTAAGTATGTACTCACTGGCACGGGGGAGGGAGAGGGAGGGGTGGAAGAGAGGGGAGAGGGAGATACATACAGTACTCTGTATGTGGAAGGCACTAGAGTGCCAAATCTCCATGCTGGAGTGAAAGATATACCCGGAAAGTATACCTGGAGAGAGTTCCTTGTGGATCAGGGCGTGATCAACCAGGCTGTTACTACTGGCCGCACGTGATCCAACGTACGAACCACAGCCCGGCTGGATATGTGAAGAAATGCAAAATAAATCCAGTAAAAGAAAGTAGGATCGGCGTAGGCACAGAACATGGCATCAGTATCCGTGGCGACAGACGATCAAATACTGTGAGAAACACTGATGAAACAAGTGTGGAAACCTTCAGAAAGAAACCAGACTAACACCTCTGCCAAGTGCCAGATCAACCAGGCTGTGATGGATATGCTGGCTAGCGGGCTGCCAGCAGCAACAGTCTGCTTGAACAGAAAAGCACTAAAGATGCCTGATCCAGGGCCGGGCTGCACGAGTAAGAAAACTCTCAAAATCAATTAAATATATATAAATTAAATTCATTTCAACGTTGAAGTTGTTAGAATATTCCACATATACTAACATTAATATTCTTTGTCTAATTCTTCGTTAATATCATAACGCCATAAGTGAAAAAATGTAGACAGTGCAACCAAAATGTAGACTGCAACCAAAATGTAGACAGTGCAACCAAAATGTAGACTGCAACCAAAATGTAGACTGCAACCAAAATGTAGACAGTGCAACCAAAATGTAGACAGTGCAACCAAAATAGTATTGTATCGTTTTTAAGGTGAAGCAGCAATTTCCTGCCTGGACGAGCACGCGCGCGCGCGCTGGCTGTTGTTGACCTCAACGCTCGCTTCTGAAAAATATATGAATTATTTTTTTGAGAGATTTTTAACGGGGTTAACGAGTATTTCAGGCTGAAACTTAAGCCTAAACGAAATTAAGTTCCCTGAAGGAGAGGATATTAAAAAACTGCCGGAAGCGTGAACTAGGAGAGTCGCAGCTTAAATTATCACCTAGGTCATTCTCGCACCACCACTCATTATTCATTGCAACATTATCTGTTTTTTTTCGGGGGGTGGAGGGGGTGAAGAGGGGGGGGGGTGTTAACTCGTGACCTGTTTTAGAATTTTCCTACTCTAGGGGTCCGGCCTGCAGGCAGGCTACACTGTTGAATGCCTGGTTAACCAGACTCTTGCTGTTGGCGGCATGCCGGTCATATTAGTCTGGTTGATCTGGCAACAGATGTAGGGATCCAGTTTCCTCTTGCAGACTTTCACACTTGTTTCAGCAACATTTCTGATATCTGCTGGTAGAAGATACCACAAGTGTTCAATGGTCTGGGTCCCCGGATGTGTCCGTGGCTTCCCCGCTTTTCGGTGGGCCTGTCTTATTTTTCCCCCATGTCTGTCACTGCAGTATGTTGTTATGGTAGTCTGCAGAATTAGGACAAAGTCCTAATTCAGTATATATAAAAAGGTGTTTATTACATTAAATAAATTGAGGTTACATTGGAAGGCTTTTGCAGTCACGTTCATTACATTTTATTGCTTATTCTAAGGACAGCCCATAATTCCCCCCAAACCTTCCCCTTCCCCTTTCTCTCTCTCTCTCTCTCTCTCTCTCTCTCTCTCTCTCTCTCTCTCTCTCTCTCTCTCTCTCTCTCTCTCTCTCTCTCTCTCTCTCTCTCTCTCTCTCTCTCTCTCTCCTCTCTCTCTCTCTCTCTCTCTCTCTCTCTCTCTCTCTCTCTCTCTCTCTCTCTCTCTCTCTCTCTCTCTCTCTCTCTCTCTCTCTCTCTCTCTCTCTCTCTCTCTCTCTCTCTCTCTCTCTCTCTCTCTCTCTCTCTCCTCTCTCCTCGTTGTCCTCTGAGTGGAGCCAAGTGTGGTATCTTGACACTATTGGCCTTGTACATAATAAACTCACCCACATAACCCCGGTGTTGAACGCTCTGTTGAAATGACAGATTCTGTCCAGACCGGATACAAGCGAGAAATGAGTCGTCTTGCTCTGTTCTCTATTCTATCAAGAAGTCTTATATGATAGAAGAGCAGGCAGTCCAAGGTCGTACAGAGCAGATAGATAAAAGATAAGCCATAGTGTTGTTAGACTCTCGGCTAACAAAATTTACTACTATGATTCACCACTAGAATATCAACCTTATCCCATGTATCCAACATTTTCCAATTTATTCTTACCACTGCTCCAGCATTACCAGCGAGGTGCCTAGAGAATTTCATTTGTATTTTCTCAGAAGCAAATAGAACCTGCTGTCGTTTTCCCCAGGCTGATTTAACTGTAAGCTGGTGATTGATGTGCTTAGAGCAGCTGGTATGTCAGAGTACAGGCGTGTGCATAGGCATGGGATTCTGGGATGAGCCGAAATAGACAGTGACCCAAGCACACTTCTCCGTGGAACACTGGCACCGATTGAGCGTTTTGTTGACTGAAGGTGATCACTAAGGATGCATAGTTCAGAGCCAGAGACTCCTAGTGTTTGCAGTTTACCAAGAATCCTTGGTGCCTTACTAAGTCGAAAGCGCCAGTTATGTCCAGTGCTACTACACTGCTGATCCTGGGTAACAGCACAGCAGCGGAGTGACCTTTTCTGAAACCATATTCACGGTCACAAAGAAGTGAATGGTAGTCGAAAAATGCGGTCATTTGCCGTGAGATTGTCTCAAGAATCTTACCAGTGATTGTCAGGAGTGTCAATGGTCTGTAGTTGATGATTTCCGCTTTGCTCCCCTTTTTTTGTGAACAGGGATTATATTGGCCTCTTTCCACAGTGAAGGCCATTTACACTGCTTGGCAGTGCTGTTAAAGGTGATACTAGCTGGTCTGCACATCTACTGACCTATCTTGGGCAATTCTTACCTGGGCCCACAGCCTTTTCTTTGTCCAGGGATTTAAGGAAGTATATTTCATCCTGCCTAATTGTCACCCCTGATAACTTTGACACAGTTCTTGCGGCTAGCAAAGGAGTTTTTTTCCCTCTGGATCAGTAACTTGCATCTTGGCAGCAAAGAGGTCAGCTTTCTCTTGATTACTAGTAGAGACAGTTCATCCTGTCGATTTAGAGGTGGAATAATTTCATCAGGTGAATAACTTTAAGTCCTTGACCAAGGACCACCAAGTTCTGGAGCCCACCCTTCCTGATGCCCGTTTTCTATTGGTGTCAGCCTCCCATCTAGAGATGGACCAGTTTTGAACTTCTTCCATTTGTCGACAAGCTTACCTGTATAGGTTCCTGTTGTATCTAGTGAGATGTCTCGTGTGTTCTCAAAGGCTTACTAGGCAGTAGCGGCCTCTCGGTAGCGAAAGTCACACCAAGGCTGATCTGAAGGCCTCGTCCCATACTTCCGGTGAGGGATACTATAATATTTGCGTGGGTGATTAAGGGTATGTTCGGTGAAGGTATTCACTTCATCTTGGAGAAGAGTATTCCAGTCAGAGGCGGCAAACTCAGAACAAAGGTCCGGCCATTTTCCTCTTTCAACATAATAAAGTATCTGTTTGAATGTTGAGTGTAAAGGCAGCCTTGTGGTCAGATGATTCAACATAGGCAAGTGACTGCCTTCAGAGAAGGGAGTCAACAAAGTTTTTCATGTCAAACACTGCAAGGGGTTCATCAAAATCCCTCTGTATAATATATTGACATTTATGTTGAAGCAGAAGGGAGGTCAGCTTGCTGTCATTGACGTCTGTACATTGCACATGCTGATACAGAGATACTAGGGTTTAGGCCTAACCTTAAAAAAACATCATGTCCAAGGGATTAACAATGGAAATATCAATGAGCTGGGAATGAACACTTTTAGAAAAGCCTCCTCCTTGACCGTGCTGTGTCGTCACGTCCATTACATGTAGCCAGCAATTCTGGCAAAATTTTCCGGAGTCCTGTCGTCCATTAGTGTCAACAACAGCGATCATGGCAGGACGATGAGTGTTCATGAAACTGTGCTTCACCTCGCTAACATTTCTAATAAAGTCTGTTGGCATTATTTCTCGTTTTGAAACTTCTCATTATCAACCCTCTCATTTTCCAACATTGTGAAGCGTTTGCGAAGGCAACATGGAGACTGCAATATTGAGCATGGAGACTGCAATATTGAGCATGGAGACTGCAATATTGAGCATGGAGACTGCAATATTGAGCATGGAGACTGCAATATTGAGCATGGAGACTGCAATATTGAGCATGGAGACTGCAATATTGAGCATGGAGACTCAATTGAGCATGGAGTGCAATTGAGCATGGAGACTGCAATATTGAGGCATGGAGACTGCAATATTGAGCATGGAGACTGCAATATTGAGCATGGAGACTGCAATATTGAGCATGGAGACTGCAATATTGAGCATGGAGACTGCAATATTGAGCATGGAGACTGCAATATTGAACATGGAGACTGCAATATTGAACATGGAGACTGCAATATTGAGCAAGAGACTGAAATATTGAACATGGAGACTGCAATATTGAGCATGGAGACTGCAATATTGAGCATGGAGACTGCAATATTGAGCTTGGAGACTGCAATATTGAGCATGGAGACTGCAATATTGAGCATGGAGACTGCAATATTGAACATGGAGACTGCAATATTGAACATGGAGACTGCAATATTGAGCATGGAGACTGCAATATTGAGCATGGAGACTGCAATATTGAGCATGGAGACTGCAATATTGAGCATGGAGACTGCAATATTGAGCATGGAGACTGCAATATTGAGCATGGAGACTGCAATATTGAGCATGGAGACTGCAATATTGAGCATGGAGACTGCAATATTGAGCATGGAGACTGCAATATTGAGCATGGAGACTGCAATATTGAGCATGGAGACTGCAATATTGAGCATGGAGACTGCAATATTGAGCATGGAGACTGCAATATTGAGCATGGAGACTGCAATATTGAGCATGGAGACTGCAATATTGAGCATGGAGACTGCAATATTGAGCATGGAGACTGCAATATTGAGCATGGAGACTGCAATATTGAGCATGGAGACTGCAATATTGAGCATGGAGACTGCAATATTGAGCATGGAGACTGCAATATTGAGCATGGAGACTGCAATATTGAGCATGGAGACTGCAATATTGAGCATGGAGACTGCAATATTGAGCATGGAGACTGCAATATTGAGCATGGAGACTGCAATATTGAGCATGGGGACTGCAATATTGAGCATGGAGACTGCAATATTGAGCATGGAGACTGCAATATTGAGCATGAAGACTGCAATATTGAGCATGGAGATTGCAATATTGAGCATGGAGACTTTAGTGCTGAGGAGGGGGAGACTTCATTATTGAACAGGGAAATTTCAGGGAGACATTACAGGATTTTTCGGCGGGGGTTGATTTTGATTTTGGTGCTGAAGTGGCTAGGTTATTGTGGACTCCATATCCATCCTGTGGACGGTAGCGCAAGAGCATATGGATGAACTAAAGACCTAGGAACAAGGGCCCAAAAGGGTTAACAGGAGTACATTTGCAGTTGCCTTATCTGTTGAAAGCAAATTTAGGAAATTTTCTTAATATGTCTGGCATCTTATTTTCATTAATAAGATATCTTGACATATCACATAGGTTATTATACTATCTCTGTTTCTCAATAAGTGGACAATTAAACACACAGTGTTCAAGATAGTGATCATAGGGTTGGCCACATACTTTACATTTGGTTTGATTATTATCTGTGTCTGTGCCAAACTTCCAGTGTAAGCAAGCCTAAGCCTGGCCACTACAACATCAGTCAGCCTCTTCACATTGCAAGTTGCTCCATAAACGTACTTATCTACGTTCATGTTATCATATTGGGTTATAAATCTACTCAGGCTTCTAATTTCATTCATATCATTCAGTTTCATTATTTACGTGTCTCCTAATATTATTCCTAATGTTAGACACAGTTATACCAAAGTTATATTCTACATTCTCCTTCAGGGTACTCTTCTTGACTAACATATAAAGTTTATCATGGAGTAATCCAATGTGTGATGGAATTCATAACAATTGTACAAAAATTCAGTCAAGAGCCTTCAGTGATGACATAGAATCAGTAATAATTATAGAGTCAAGCTGTGTGTTATAAGTTAGCTTTATCACCCTTAGCATGACAAACAATTCAGATTGCAGTGTAGACGCTCAGTTCTTAATTCTTATACCAAACTCAACAAAGTTTCTATCGATCTTAACTAGGAAGGTGGCAACAAGAGCAGACGCAGCCATGCCAGTAGACTCCTGCTTAGATCCATCAGTGTATATAACTTGTAAAGTATTATTAACAGTTAAACGAGAAATATCTTGAGCAAGTGATGAGCTTCTTGAAGGGACTTTTAGATATGTGATATTAAATGAACACATCTTCCATGGAGGGTTGAAATGCTCTTGTTTACAGTGATACAGTTCGTGCAAGTTTAAAACTTAATATATTTATATGTTTTCACATCGCATTTAGATCTGTTCATTTCTTAACATTCTAATACCAAGTACAGTGTTAATCTCAATAATTCTATAACTGATACTACAAACAATAAGCCCCTTCTTCATATTAAGAACCTTCGTGGATTCAGAAAAGCCAAGAATAATTCTGAGGACTTCATTTTTCATTAGCTCCAAATACCGGAGAGAATTTTCCTTATATTATAATAACCTGGGCACAGCATAATAAATGATCTAATACAGGCTAAGTACATCATACTCACATCAGCACCATAGTTGATGTTATAACCACCAACATCTTTGAGAGCATTTACACTATCTTTGCATTTCATATTTAGTTGTGGTGGATTTATTGAAGGGTTCGTCTACATCAAGTTATCTGGAAGATTTAACGGAGCTGAAGTTTTCATCCTGCAGACAGATGGGTGGGGAATGTCGTTTGTTTGTCAATGTCTTAGTTTAAGATGGAAATATGACGAGGCCTGATCGATTACAAATTACTTGACGGGGGAAGGGGAATGGTAAAGGGAAAGACGATCCCCAGACACTGTGAACTGGTCGGTAGGGGGGAAGGCCTACCTCCAGACAGTGACCTAATCAGTACACACATTATGGTGCCACAGTACACACATTATGGTGCCTCACATTACACACATTATGGTACTACACTGCACACATTATGGTGCTACACAGTACACTGTGTAGCAGTCTGGTTAGGGAGCCGCTAACCAGACTCAGAGTCGATGACCTAAATTATTTTTTTATGAGAGAGAATTTGGTAGACTCGAACCTATCTGATATTATTCTGACGCCAAATTACTTCGCAAAGGCGATAAATGACATGCCCATGCACTCTGCCCCAGGCCCAGACTCATGGAACTCCGTGTTCCTCAAGAACAGCAAGAAGCCCCTATCATGTGCTTTTACCATCCTATGGAGAGGGAGCATGAACACTGGGGTCGTCCCACAGCTGCTAAAAACAACAGACATAGTCCCACTCCACAAAGAGGGCAGTACGACAGACCGATAGCGCTAACGTCCCATATCATAAAAATCTTTGAAAGGGTTCTAAGAAGCAAGATCGCCACCCATCTAGATACCCATCAGTTACACAACCCAGGGCAGCATGGGTTTAGAACAGGTCGCTCCTGTCTGTCCCAACTACTGGACCACTATGACAAGGTCCTGGATGCTCTAGAAGACAAACAAAACGCAGATGTAATATACACAGACATTGCAAAAGCCTTTGACAAGTGTTACCATGGTGTAATAGCACACAAAATGCGTGATAAAGGAATAACAGGGAAAAGTTGGTAGATGGATCTATAATTTCCTAACAAGTAGAACACAGAGTAGTAGTCAACAGAGTAAAGTCTGAGGCGGCTACGGTGAAAAGCTCTGTTCCACAAGGCACAGCTGTATAACCCCTGTGGTTTAGAGCTTCTATTTGATTATAATAATAATCCACAAGGCACAGTACTCGCTCCCATCTTGTTCCTCATCCTCATATCTGACATAGACAGGGATGTAAGCCACAGCACCGTGTCTTCCTTTGCAGATGCCAACTGAATTTGCATGACAGTGTCCTCCATTGAAGACACTGCAAGACTCCAGGCAGACATCAACCTAATTTTTAAATGGGCCGCATAAAACAATATGAAGTTCAATGATGAGAAATTTCAATTACTCAGATATGGAAAACGTGAGGAATTAAAACTATCGGATTATAAAACAAATTCCAACCACACAATAGAGCAAAAAACTAATGTAAAAGACCTGGGAGTGATCATGTCAGAGGATCTCACCTTCAAAGACCATAACAGTGTATCAATCACATCTGCAAGAAAAATGACAGGATGGATAATGAGAAACTTCAAAACTAGGGATGCCAATCCCATGATGACACACTTCAGGTCGCTTGTTCTATCTAGGCTGGAATACTGATGCACACTAACAGCACCTTTCAGGGTAGGTGGAATTGCTGACCTAGAAAATGTACAGAGAACCTTCACGGCACACACAACTGTGATACAACACCTAAATTACTGGTAACGTTTGAAGTTTTTCAACCTGTACTCCCTAGAATGCAGGCGAGAGAGATGCATGATTATATACACTTGGAAAATCCGAGAGATTAGTACCAAACTTCCACAGGAAAATCACTTCTTAGGAAAGCAAAAGACTCTGCAGGCGATGCAAAATCCCCGCAATGAGAAGCAGGGGTGCCACTAGCACGATAAGAGACAACACAGTAAGTATCAGGGTCCCAAGACTGTTCAACTACCTTCCAGCATACATAAGGGGAATTACCAATAGACCCCTGGCTGTCTTCACGAAGGCACTGGACAGGCACCTAAAGTCAGTACCTGACCAGCCGGGTTGTGGTTCGTACGTCGGGTTGCGTGCGGCCAACAGTAGCAGCCTGGTTGATCAGGCCCTGATCCACCATGAGGCCTGGTCACAGATCGGGCCGCGGGGGCGTTGACCCCCGGAATCCTTTCCAGGTATACACAGTACACACATTATGGTACCTCACTGTACATACATTATGGTACCTCACTGTACATACATTATGGTGCCTCACTGTACATACATTATGGTGCCTCACTGTACATTATGGTGCCTCACTGTACATACATTATGGTGCCTCACTGTACATACATTATGGTGCCTCACTGTACATTATGGTGCCTCACTGTACATACATTATGGTGCCTCACTGTACATACATTATGGTGCCTCACTGTACATTATGGTGCCTCACTGTACATACATTATGGTGCCTCACTGTACATACATTATGGTGCCTCACGGGTCATTATGCGACGCAGCTTGAGAAAGGTTCTGGGGTAAGAGTTTCTTGAACATTTTCTCACCTGGACGTGAAAATAAAAGTAGGTGTGTGATAGTTGTGTCAGTTTACTTTGTTGAGGTGTTTAACATTGTTGTGACCGTACTGGAGACTACACTCACTGACCAGCCTTACGTCACACCTCTGTACTGGGGACTACACTCACTGACCAGCCTTACGTCACACCTCTGTACTGGAGACTACACTCACTGACTAGCCTTACGTCACACCTCTGTACTGGAGACTACACTCACTGACCAGCCTTACGTCACACCTCTGTACTGGGGACTACACTCACTGACCTAGCAACCTTTACTGGGTACACACTGACCATCTGTCACCCTGTACTGAGACTACACTCACTGACCAGCCTTACGTCACACCTTGTGATTGTCTGATCAACAGTGGATGATGACTATACTCAGGTGCGTTCGTCAGGCACTCATACGAATGAGTTGTCAGGTGATCATACGCAGGTGGGATGACGTAAACACATTGGTATGAGATACAGCAGGTGTGTTGTCAGTACATACAGCGGGTTAGTGACATACACAGTGTTCAGTGATCATACAGCAGCTGTGATGCAGTGACATACAGCAAGGTGGGTTTCAGTGACTACAGCAGGTGTGGTTGTCAGGTGAACATACAGAAGGTGTGGTTGTCACGCGGTGGATCAACAGCAGGTGGTTGCAGTGTGTCAGGTGAGTACATACAGCAAGGTGTTGCGTGACTCAGGTGATCATACAGCAAGGTGTGGTTGCACTCGTGACATACAGCAAGGTGTGGTTGTCAGGTGATCATACAGTAGGTATGGTTGACTCAGGTCATGACATACAGCAGGTGTCGTTGCAGGTGAATCATACAGCAGGTGTGGTTGTCAGGTGATCATACAGCAGGTGTGGTTGTCAGGTGATCATACAGTGGGTATGTCATATGGTGCGTGACATACGCAGGTGTGGTTGTCAGGTGATACATACAGCAAGGTGTGCGTCTACATTGGCAGTGAACATACAGCAGGTGGGTTGTAGTATCATAACATGTGGTGTCAGGATCATACAGCAGGTGTGGTTGTAGTGACATACAGCAGGTGTGGTTGTCAGGTGATCATACAGCAGGTGTGGTTGTCAGGTGATCATACAGCAGGTGTGGTTGTCAGATCATCAGCAGTGTGTGCAGTGATCATACAGCAGGTGTGGTTGTCACACGGTGTAATACACGGGGTACATGCAGGTGGTTGCAGTGACATACAGCGTGTGTTTGTCAGTGACATACAGCAGGTGTGGTTGTCACGGTCAAGATGGGTGTCATGATCATAGCAGGTGTGGTTGTCAGGTGACTACAGCAGGTGGTTCAGTGACATACACAAGGTGTGTGTCAGGTGACATCAGCAGGTGTGGTTGTCAGGTACATACGCAGTGTGGTTGTCAGTGATCATAAGCAGGTGTTGTCAGGGATCATCAGCAAGGTGTGGTTGATCAGGTGTGTCAGTACAGCAGGTTTGGGTTTAGGATCATAGTTTTCAGTGATCATACAGCAGGTGTGGTTGTCAGGTGATCATACAGCAGGTGTGGTTGTCAGGTGATCATACAGCAGGTGTGGTTATCAGGTGATCATCAGCAGGTGTGGTTGTCAGGTGATTACAGCAGGTGGTGTCAGGTGATCATACAGCAGGTGTGGTTGTCAGGTGATCATACAGCAGGTGTGGTTGTCAGTGATCATACAGCAGGTGTGGTTGTCAGTATCATACAGCAGGTGTGGTTGTCAGGTGATCATACAGCAGGTGTGGTTGTCAGGTGATCATACAGCAAGGTGTGGTTGTCAGGTGATCATACAGCAGGTGTGGTTGTCAGGTGATCATACAGCAGGTGTGGTTGTCAGTGATCATACAGCAGGTGTGGTTGTCAGTGACATACAGCAGGTGTGGTTGTCAGTGATCATACAGCAAGGTGTGGTTGTCAGGTGATCATACAGCAGGTGTGGTTGTCAGGTGATCATACAGCAGGTGTGGTTGTCAGGTGATCATACAGCAGGTGTGGTTGTAGTGATCATACAGCAAGGTGTGGTTGTCAGAGTGATACAGCAGGTGTGGTTGTCAGGTGATCATACAGCAAGGTGTGGTTATCAGGTGATCATACAACAGGTGTGGTTGTCAGGTGATCATACAGCAGGTGTGGTTGTCAGGTGATCATACAGCAGGTGTGGTTGTCAGGTGTCAAATGCATTACAGCAGGTGTGGTTGTCAGGTAATCATACAGCAGGTGTGGTTGTCAGGTGATCATACAGCAGGTGTGGTTGTCAGGTGATCATACAGCAAGGTGTGGTTGTCAGGTGATCATACAGCAAGGTGTGGTTGTCAGGTGATCATACAGCAGGTGTGGTTGTCAGGTGATCATACAGCAGGTGTGGTTGTCAGGTGATCATACAGCAGGTGTGGTTGTCAGGTGATCATACAGCAGGTGTGGTTGTCAGGTGATCATACAGCAAGGTGTGGTTGTCAGGTGATCATACAGCAGGTGTGGTTGTCACGTGATCATACAGCAGGTGTGGTTGTCAGGTGATCATACAGCAGGTGTGGTTGTCAGGTGATCATACAGCAGGTGTGGTTGTCAGTGATCATACAGCAGGTGTGGTTGTCAGGTGATCATACAGCAGGTGTGGTTGTCAGGTGATCATACAGCAGGTGTGGTTGTCAGGTGATCATACAGCAGGTGTGGTTGTCAGGTGATCATGCAGCAGGTGTGGTTGTCAGGTAATCATTCAGCAGGTGTGGTTGTCAGGTGATCATACAGCAGGTGTGGTTGTCAGGTGATCATACAGCAGGTGTGGTTGTCAGGTGATCATACAGCAAATCATACAGCAAGGTGTGGTTGTCAGGTGATCATACAGCAAGGTGTGGTTGTCAGGTGATCATACAGCAAGGTGTGGTTGTCAGGTGATCATACAGCAAGGTGTGGTTGTCAGGTGATCATACAGCAAGGTGTGGTTGTCAGGTGATCATACAGCAGGTGTGGTTGTCAGGTGATCATACAGCAAGGTGTGGTTGTCAGGTGATCATACAGCAGGTGTGGTTGTCACGTGATCATACAGCAAGGTGTGGTTGTCACGTGATCATACAGCAGGTGTGGTTGTCACGTGATCATACAGCAAGGTGTGGTCGTCACGTGATCATACAGCAAGGTGTGGTTGTCAGGTGATCATACAGCAGGTGTGGTTGTCAGGTGATCATACAGCAGGTGTGGTTGTCAGGTGATCATACAGCAGGTGTGGTTGTCACGTGATCATACAGCAAGGTGTGGTCGTCACGTGATCATACAGCAAGGTGTGGTTGTCAGGTGATCATACAGCAAGGTGTGGTTGTCAGGTGATCATACAGCAAGGTATGGTTGTCAGGTGATCATACAGCAGGTGTGGTTGTCAGGTGATCATACAGCAAGGTGTGGTTGTCAGGTGATCATACAGCAGGTGTGGTTGTCAGGTGATCATACAGCAAGGTGTGGTTGTCAGGTGATCATACAGCAGGTGTGGTTGTCACGTGATCATACAGCAAGGTGTGGTCGTCACGTGATCATACAGCAAGGTGTGGTTGTCAGGTGATCATACAGCAGGTGTGGTTGTCAGGTGATCATACAGCAGGTGTGGTTGTCAGGTGATCATACAGCAGGTGTGGTCGTCACGTGATCATACAGCAAGGTGTGGTTGTCAGGTGATCATACAGCAAGGTGTGGTTGTCAGGTGATCATACAGCAAGGTGTGGTTGTCAGGTGATCATACAGCAGGTGTGGTTGTCAGGTGATCATACAGCAAGGTGTGGTTGTCACGTGATCATACAGCAAGGTGTGGTTGTCAGGTGATCATACAGCAAGGTGTGGTTGTCAGGTGATCATACAGCAGGTGTGGTTGTCAGGTGATCATACAGCAGGTGTGGTTGTCACGTGATCATACAGCAGGTGTGGTTGTCAGGTGATCATACAGCAGGTGTGGTTGTCAGGTGATCATACAGCAAGGTGTGGTTGTCAGGTGATCATACAGCAGGTGTGGTTGTCAGGTGATCATACAGCAAGGTATGGTTGTCAGGTGATCATACAGCAGGTGTGGTTGTCAGGTGATCATACAGCAGGTGTGGTTGTCAGGTGATCATACAGCAGGTGTGGTTGCCACTGTTACAGGTTCATTAATCTTCCTGGCAACAATTTAATAGTAACTAGTAATCAACAGTATTGATCCTCTTCAACTTCTCTCTCCCTCTCTTTTTCCCTTCCCTCACTTTCCTTCCATTTCACTGCCAGAATTAATTCAGTGGAGCACCTAAGTTACTTGGTGGGGGGGGAGGGGGTCTTTAAGTCCCTGAACCCCGCTCCTTGACACTAAGCAAAAAAACAATATAATTTTCACTTGGGTAATGTTATAGGGAAATGCTGCCAAACCTGGAGGAGCAAGTTACTCCCTAGGATAACTAGAGACTCGACTGTGTGTAAACCTACCCCAACCCTCTCCCTAACCTCACCCCCCCCCCTCCTTCACCTCCCTTTCTCCCATATCCCCTTCCTTCACCTACCCCTATACCTCCCTCACCCTCTTCCTCCCTCACCCCTTCCCCTCCCCCTTTCCTTCATCTCTTCCCCTCTCCCTTTTCTTCACCTCCCCCTCCCTTCCTCACCCCCCTCCCTCCCTCCCTCCCCTCTCACCGTGAAAATCAAGGTTGTAATGCGTAAAGCACCAAGACTATTCAATAGACTTCATGCAGCCAAACAGACACCAAGCGGTGTTCAAGATAGAACTAGATAAATTGCTCAACCAGATAAACTGATCGGCCAGGCTGTGGTGCATTTGTTGGACTGCATGTGGCTAGCACCAACAGCCTGGATGATCATGCTATCTGTTAGGGGGGGGGGCTGGTCTGGGACTGGGCAATGAGGACGGTGACCCATTGTTAAATAAACTGCGTCTAGCTCACTGATGCCGCTCCCCGCGTGACTACCCCCGCTCCCCGCGTGACTACCCCCGCTCCCCGCGTGACTACCCCCGCTCCCCGCGTGACTACCCCCGCTCCCCGCGTGACTACCCCCGCTCCCCGCGTGACTACCCCCGCTCCCCGCGTGACTACCCTCGCTGACACCCCGCTCCCGCGTGACTACCCCCGCTCCTGCGTGACTACCCCCGCTCCTTGCGTGACTACTCCCGCTCCCCGCGTGACTACCCCCGCTCCCCGCGTGACTACCCTCGCTCCCCGCGTGACTACCCCCGCTCCCCGCGTGACTACCCCCGCTCCCCGCGTGACTACCCCCGCTCCCCGCGTGACTACCCCCGCTCCCCGCGTGACTACCCCCGCTCCCCGCGTGACTACCCCCGCTCCCCGCGTGACTACCCCCGCTCCCCGCGTGACTACCCCCGCTCCCCGCGTGACTACCCCCGCTCCCCGCGTGACTACCCCCGCTCCCCGCGTGACTACCCCGCTCCCCGCGTGACTACCCCCGCTCCCCGCGTGACTACCCCCGCTCCCCGCGTGACTACCCCCGCTCCCCGCGTGACTACCCCCGCTCCCCGCGTGACTACCCCCGCTCCTTGCGTGACTACCCCCGCTCCCCGCGTGACTACCCCCGCTCCCCGCGTGACTACCCCCGCTCACACAGACCCACCATACACACCAATGGAAAAGTAAGTCACCACAGGACTTCCTTTCATTTTACACTTTAAGCTAACTTAGTGTCCACAATTGTATGATATTATTTATAAAATTATGGCTCACTTCGCTACCATACATATTACCATACAATGCAGAAACCTGAATAATACCCATGAAATCATACCTTACCTTTGATGGGTTTCGGGAGCTGTCCTTCTCTGGAAGCCCGGACCTAGGCCAGGCTTGTCTGGTGTTTGTTTGGTCAACTAGGGTGTTGCTGCTGGCCCACATATCTGTCACAGTCTGCTTGATCTGACACTTGGTGGAGGAAATTGCCTAGGTTCCTCTTAAAAGCATCTATATTTGTTGCAGCAGTTTCTCATATCTTCCGGCAAGATGTTAAAACATCTGAGACTGTATATGTTGATATGACATTCTGTTGTTGTGCTTATTGTCTGTTATTCACGGGATATATTCTACACATTCTCCCATATCTTTCATTCTAGTATATTAAGGCAGTGTTTTGGGACGAGGCCCTCAAGTACCTTCCACGTGTACACTATCATGAAGGATTCTGAGGTGTTCCCAGTAATTTAAATACTTTACTGGCTGTGTGTGGGCCACAAATGATCTTAGAATCTGTTCCAGCTGTGATGTGTCTCATGCTGTGAGTGGAGCCATCAACGCCAAACAGTACTCCAAGTGAGAGAGCACAACCAATTCGAAAAGTGTTTCCATTGGCATTATTTCCCTTCTCTGGAAATTTCTCATTATCCATCCCCGTCGTTGAAAAAAGAGGTCAGGAAATATATTTTTACACCCAGATACTTCACATACTCCTTTTGTTCTATTTGGTGATCTTAAGTTTTATATTCAGAGTTTCTTTTGAGTTCTTCATTCTTTCCATACTTCATCAGTTTGAGTTGGTCACCATTGAAAGTCACTGTGAAATATGCAATTAGGCCAGCAGAATCTATCAGTATGGAATAATATATTTGATATATGCACATATTACTCTGAATTCGAAAAGAAAATATAAAACATAGCCACGTATGCAACACAAGGACTCCATTCTTGCAACTCATTATTGATCAAATGTAAAATATCACCAGCAATGGCTGATAAGTGAAATTTCAAAAGCCTTAAAAAGTGGAGACACAGCTCCTCTGAATAAAAAGGCAATGGAAAAAAAATAGCACCAATATCGCAGATGCTCCGTCGTGCTCCGTCGTTTTCGTGGATTATCAGGGTTTCTTTTGCGTACTAGAAACTTTAAACTGTGCCAGTGAACTTATAAGGTACATCCCTCCAGCGCTTGCAACTAATCTAGCAATTAATAGTACACAACCAAAAACTGATAAAAAGTGTGCAATAACATAGCAGAGCCATACTCCCAGAGGGGAACTATAGGCCTAGCATGCCGTGTGAAAAAAAAAATAACTTGGAACAAATTTGTGAGAGGAAAGAAATTCTCCCTGATAATAGTGTGTAATACATAGTGGTATAGTGTATATCACAATGGTACCGTAGTGTATAGATAAGATACCATACATGTTATAGTGAAAATTAAGAGGGAAGTGATAGGCCTAATAGATATGTAACTCTGGTTGTAAACAGTTGCCAGGTGTCGCCAGGATCCTACCACACAGGTCAGCTCGTATTAAACCTGCTAGTGTAGCTGACGTATAGTCCAGTGATACCATTGAGTAAAAAATTCTATTGAAATACGAAAAGGTGCACAATCTTGAGGAAATACGAAAAGTGTATAGTTTTGTAGAAATACGATAAACAGTGTAAAGTTGTCAGTGAACGCAACAACACTACAACATAAGACCATTTATATCAGAAACCATTTAACCAGTGTTGCCATAGATAATAACATTAACAAAATGGTACTTTGTGTGGAGTGACCAAAATTAGAAAATTCTTCTTTTATTGAAAAACGAGAAGTAAAACCTGTAGTTGTCAGAGGTCGCAATATACACAACGGAAAGCAAATATTCTTCCAGTAATGTTCACCAGTCGCCGTACCATAGCCAACAATAGTGATAAAATAACATTTGATGTGGCGGAGGTGGAAAAAATCTAGAAAAGTTAAAAATAGTGATCTATAAGTGCCCAAAACCTCAGGCTGTAAAAAAGGGTGTTAGGTCAACAATTTCCTTCAACACGCAGTAGAAGCTGCCAGCAGTCACCAGTTCACCAAACACGCAAGTCAAATAATATCTTTATAATCTATAAAAGTATATACGTATATCAAACTACAGTATTTATACCAACATGTAAAACAAAATAGTACTTTTATAGTAGACTTTTTAGCCAGCCTACCCAGAAGAACTGTTCACTGAAAACCAAATACTTTAAGTGGACCTCTCAACTAGCTACCTAGCAGAGTTGCCAAGTGTGCCTGGAGTTGTAAATGACCATCATGGAAATCTGTATAGTCTGCAGAAAGAATAACAGCAAAGTCATGTGTGGATTGCATGCAATCTCTATGGTAAATGGTCCCATGGGTCATGCAGGAACTTTAAACCAGAAACCACTATTGATATAACATCAGGAAATGTCTTTGGGTCTGCTAAAGCGAGATACACCTGTGGGAGAAAATTACATATATATTAAAAGACAAGAACAACAAAATTTCCTTTTTATAAAACATGACAGCCTTGTATAACAGCTGGGAAAATAAAATGAGTGGGTCAGATAGGGCTGTCCTGTAGGACAGTACACCAGATGGGGCTGTTGTTATCCTAGAGGATTGTGCATCAGATGGGGATAGTGACCCTGGTGATGAAACAGGTAAAGACAATGTTATACAGTTTCCAGAGGTACAAAGTAGCAATACTGCTGGAGATGCAACACAAGGAGATGATGCCTCGGGGAATAGTGTTGACACATTACCAGTAAAAAGCTGCCGGAAGCTCTGATGTTGTACTGGGAAAACAAAAAAAAAATGCACCAGTAGGGAACACAGCCACCAAAAATCCTGGGAAACAAAAATCCAATCTATGTAGATTCTATTCTTTGGGTATCTGCAGGCATTGTATATCTGGAAAAACAGGTGGAACATGCACCTTTGACCATCCCAAAAAATGCCTCACCCACATGACAACAGGAGGGTGCAACTCTTCCTCTTGTAACTTATTTCACCCTGAAATGTCACTTGTCAGTCCATGGAGGATAATGCTACAACATATACTGTCAGGCACACCATCTAAAGGGGACAAGAAGATACAAATCACCCTGACCATGGCAAACAAAAGAGGGAAGCCAAAACCTCTCCAGAGAAGGAGGGTTTTTTTAGTGCCAGGAAGGAAAAAAGACAGAAATCCTACACCAACTGAAAACACTTCTGGAGTGGAGAGGCAGTCATTGGCCTCCACTCCAGAACAACAGATATTAATGCCAGCAAAGCCCCCCTAAATTCCATCAATATAACGACATTTATCTTTGCAAACATACAGGGTCTAAAGCCACAAACAAACAAAATACCTTACATCAAGGGACTGCTCACGGAGTCAAATGCAATGTTTGTAGCTTTCACAGAGATCCACATAAAGGATCATTTTGACAACGAAATATGGATCCCAGGTTATAACCTATTCAGATACGACAAACTAAACAAGCAACAAGGGGGGTCGGCTTGTACGTCAGAGTCGCTCATTTGCTCAGAATTACTAAACACCTCAAATGATGTAGTTGAAGTTTTGGCAGTAAAGATCAGAAACCAGAACGTGGTTGTATACAAGCTTTCGGATGCAGCTTCCCAGGAATTCCAAGAACAGCTTTTGAAAATTGACCACTGTCTGGAAAATCTACCAACTCCTGGCCCAAACATCTTGCTAATGGGGGATTTCAACTTGAGACACCTAAAATGGAAGAGTGTAGCAAACAATGTTTTAGCAGAAATCACTCCAGGAAGCAGCTCAGCTGAAAATTCACACACATGCAAGCTATTAAATCTCTGTACCAAATTCACCTTAAACCAGCAAAATAGAGCCTACAAGACTAGAAAATACACTGGACCTCATCTTCAACAGCTACAATCTGATATGAAATATAACCGTATCAAAGACAAAACCCTCGGATCACAACATAAGAGAGGTACAGCTATGTATGCGCAAGGCTCCTGACCAGCAAAATGTGATCAGTTATGAGGGTGCCTTCACAAAATTCAACTTCAATAACAAAAGCTAAACATACCAAGCTGGGAAGATATCCTAATCAACAAGGATCCAAACCTTTGCCTAGAAAAATAATAACTGTGTGGCACTTGAAGTCTGCTCAAGGCACATTCCATTAAGAAAAAGAAAGAGAAGATGTAAACGCGAGAGAGAGAGAGAGAGAGAGAGAGAGAGAGAGAGAGAGAGAGAGAGAGAGAGAGAGAGAGAGAGAGAGAAGAGAGAGAGAGAGAGACAGAGACAGACAGACAGAGACAGACAGACAGACAGAGACGCTTCCTACACAGGCGAAGGTGAAGAATCACAGAGCTGCTGAGAAGGGCCAATATATCTGAAATACGAAGGGAGGAACTGGGCAGAGAAATAGCAAATATCGAACTTAAGCTTAAGGAATCTTACAGGGGACAAGAATCCCAGGAAGAACTTAACGCCATCAGTGAAATTGAAAGAAACCTGAAATACTTCTTCTCTTATGCCAAATCTGAGGCAAAAACAACATCCAGTATTGGACCCCTACTTAGACGAGAAGGGACCTACACGGATGACAACAAAGAAATGAGATACTAAAGAGCTTCAGATCATTAATTCTCCACGCGTCAACACCACTCCAAACAAAGTTTTAATTCTTCCCAACAGCCAGGTTGCATCCAACATTTCTAAAGTATTTGCACAAACTAACACTAGAGTCGCCATCGCTTCCAGTACTTCTATAAAGGATCTAACCAGGACAAAATCCAAGCACCTTGAACCAGTCAACGCAGGGGTCTACACTATACCCTGTGGAGGCTGCGACAGAATTTATGTAGGAGAAACAGCAAGAAACCTTGAAACACGCCTCAATGAACACATTAATGCATGCAGGAACGATAACCTGAACAACGCCTGCATACAACACCGAAATTCCAACAATCATCTCATGAAATTCAAAGACGCCCGACTAGTAATCAAAGAAACTAATTTCCGTAGACGCAAGTGCCTTGAATCAGCACTTATCGCTGTTTCTAACACAATTAAGCAAAACAAAGGCAGCTTCACCATCTCTGAAGTCTTAGCAAGAATCCTCCTGAAAACCGTAAACCCTACCATCACATAGTCTCTCCTGCTAATTCTACACAAGCACATTGTAGATGTGGAGCACTCCTACAGGCCTTCTCTATTCCAACCTCCAGCAGAAATATTTGTTTTATCTCCTTTTACTCATGTGCAAATTGATTGTTCTACCTTATTGTATTACTACTACTACTACAACTTATATCACTACTACTTCTACCACCACTAGTATTACACCTCACTTTGAGAGTATATTTATACCCTCTGTGTCCATGTATCGCTTGTAACGGCTTGACAAAGCTCCTGGAGAGCGAAACGTTGCCACAATAAAATGTCACATTAGTTGCATTTGTGTCCTTTTACTTAATACTGTACGTTGCATTCACATCTTCAGTTTCATCACAGTATTGTCATTTAAAATACTAAAGTACTGCGATTTCTACGGGATCCGAGGAAGGTATCCCGGTGTTCCATAACCCCAGTCACTTGTGCCTCAATGCATGCGACTGGAATAGTGCAGAGTGCGGCATAAGTGGATAACACAGTTAAATATTAGTGTTGAATATTTGAAGGGAATCAGAAGAGTCAGTCACAAGTCATCATATGAAAACTAATATCCAAATTTCTTCAATGAAATTGTAAGTCAAATCTAATTCAAAACTTTCAAAGAGAATAGAGACCAGTATTCTAAAATATACCAGCACATTAAGTTTGAAGCCGCTCAGAAGTTGCATTATCACATTATGTTCTTGGAAGAATGGAAGTGAATCTGATGTGGCACTCAGGAATTATTGCATGAAAACCAGAATTTCAATTATCCGCTGCTTAAGAGATGTATAAGTTCCCCAGTCTTCTAATAACATGTTCATTTTTCAACTATAATCTATCTTGTCCATAATTACTATCACATTTGTCTGTTTCGTAAGGTGAAGTCCAGGATCTTTCCTTAATTCATGTGTCTGAGACACACTTAAAATAACATTAAGTTGATTTAACTTAGAGGTAACCAGTCAAACACTGTGACTTATTTCTGATCAAAAGAAACATTCTCTTATTTCACATACCTGGAGATTGTTTCTTGGTCTGAGACCAAGCCTCCTAAACAAATTTGATTAATAAAATTGTCACATAACTTACACAAGCTAATATCAACACAGTGTTTACCTTGAGCAAAACACAACACAAAACGCTTAAATCTGACCACAAAATCCATTTTGCAGTTATTACACAGAATCCAACAAAATTTGTGTCGTTCATCTCATATGGAACATCAGCCATTGAAAATTAAGGCCGTTCAGAATTGTTTAATCAGAGTGCTAAACACGTAGGGGTCACATAGCACCTGTAAAACGGGAGTTCTAATTCCTTTCAAGCAGGGGCAGAAAAATCCATTTCCTTGGATCAAGAGCCCCTCACCAACATCAAGGGAGCATTTTCCCAGTAATCACTAAAACAAAATTATGGGAATGGCGCGCGCGCGCGCGTGTGTGTGTGTGTGTGTGTACACGTGTGTGCGTGCGTGCGTGCAAATATTGTGTGCAGTGTATGCAAATACTGTCGTGAATCTTACCTAAGATACATTACACAAATTTTGAAAATTTGAAGCCGATTGAATGAGGTGTTTTTTTGGGTAATAAACGAAAATTTGTGATGTGGCAAACTTAAATGTTGCTGAAAATGTTCCTAAAAATAGGAGACCCCCCTCCCCCCCCTAGTCGTCATTAAGTTTATAAACGCTATAAATCTACAGATTTTTATTTCTTTTCTGTATAAAATTCTCTACAATCCTCTTAAGAAAAAATATTTTATTTTGGTTTTCTGAAAATGTTAATTTGATAAAATTGGCAAGAAAAAAATGGGTGATTGGTAGCAACACAGCAGCACCAGTCAGGGTTTGAAGTCGATCGCGAGTGACATTCACTAGTTATTACACAGAAAACAAATTACTTAATAGGCAACTAAAAATTTACTCATCTCAAGCTGTTTTAAGAAAGCATATTAATGGTAAAAGTTTGAAGACGATCAGAAAAGGCATTCTTCATTAATAATAATCTTTATTTACTACAAGTACATGTACAAGGTATACAGTCCTAGCTGACATCAATGACATACTGCTATATAGAAAGCCCCTTGTTATGCAGAGCGTTTCAGGCAAATTAGGTCAGTTTTGTCCCAGGATGCGACCCACACCAGTCCACTAACACCCAGGTACATATTTTACTGATAATTGAACATTGACAGCAGGTGTCTTAAGGAAACACGTCCTAATGTTTCCAGTCGTACCGGGGGTCGACCCCCGGACCTCAGTGTGTGAGCCGAGTGCGCTACCACTCCAGCTACGGGACACCAAATTGATCTAATTCAACAGTTCCAGTTTTAACTATTACAGTAAAATTACAATTTGTACTTCTTCGCACTAAACGTGTGAGTCATCATTCAGTAGAGTTCTGAAGCCAACCACAAGATGAATTAGTTAATGAGTAAATTTTTATCAGTATTCAATAAAATTGGCAGCACGAACCTTGTGTTCAGGAAACCAAAACATTGGTGGAAATTTGAAGGTGATCACACGAGTCATTCTCCAGTTATGTCATGAACTCTAATAATTCCACTTGACGTGGTCACGCGGGTGACACTTGACGTGGTCACGCGGGTGACACTTGACGTGGTCACGCGGGTGACACTTGACGTGGTCACGCGGGTGACACTTGACGTGGTCACGCGGGTGACACTTGACGTGGTCACGCGGGTGACACTTGACGTGGTCACGCGGGTGACACTTGACGTGGTCACGCGGGTGACACTTGACGTGGTCACGCGGGTGACACTTGACGTGGTCACGCGGGTGACACTTGACGTGGTCACGCGGGTGACACTTGACGTGGTCACGCGGGTGACACTTGACGTGGTCACGCGGGTGAAACGTCACGTGGTCACGCGGGTGACACTTGACGTGGTCAAGCGGGTGACACTTGACGTGGTCACGCGGGTGACACTTGACGTGGTCACGCGGGTGAAACGTCACGTGGTCTTAGCACAAATGATGTGTTCTCAGTAAAAATTGAGAATCAGAATCTAGTTATTGTAGATGTTTATAAACTGCCAGACTCAACTTCCCAGTAGTTCAATGATCAACTATTGAAATTGAATACTGGTCTTAAAAATCTTTCAACCCCGGTCCCAAATATCTTGTTGCTTAGCAATTTTAATTTAAAATATCTAAAATGTAAGTAGCACTGACTAATAGATGGATAGTCGCGCTGTGAAGACTGCGATATATTGACCTTAAACTAGCAAATAATGGCACTAACCGTACTAGAAAATACTGTTAACCTTACACCCACAAACAATGATGTGGCACTGAACATAATGGTGTCAAAAACAATTCAGACCACAACTTAATCGAGGTTCAGACCTCCATCCACACTGGTCGTCAGCAGTCACGAGGGTGTGTTCAGCAGTCACGAGGGTGTGTTCAGCAGTCACGAGGGTGTGTTCAGCAGTCACGAGGGTGTGTTCAGCAGTCACGAGGGTGTGTTCAGCAGTCACGAGGGTGTGTTCAGCAAATTCACTTTCAACAGTTAAAACTTTAACTGGGAGCAAATAAATCATGACCTTGTTGACATGGATGTGAACCAGTGTCTGGAGGATGAGCTCAGTGCCACTACAAGTATGTGACACATCTCTACCTTTAAGAAAAAAAAGAAGATGCAAGTTAGAGATAGACACTCCCTTTACAGACGAAGACGAAGAATTACAGAACTCAGTGGCTGCAGACTTTCAGAAGAACGAAAAAAGCACCAGCAAGAAAAATGGAAAATATTGAGCTCAAACTTGAATGCATCTTACAAGATCCAGGAGAAACAGAGGAACAAAAAAGTCATAAAATTGAAAGAAATCATTAATAGTTTTTTGTATACAAAGTCCAGTGCTAAAACCACATCCAGTATTGTGTCTTTGTTTAAAACAGATGAAACTTGAAGATTAAAACACATGTGCAGCTGTTGGGTATCAATAAGGATACACAACTGTTACACATGTGTCTTAGTCTTCAACTTGTCGATATTTTATACCATTTTCAACAATAGTGGAACTTTCACTGATAACAAAGAAATGAGTTAAATATTAGAGTTGCAATATGACTGTGTTCAGTGAGCCATTAATCACAATAAAGACTTGACAATTCAACTGAGTTTTTAACGGATGAGACATCCTCATTATTTCTGACATAACTCTAACCCAACCTTGCTTGAGAAAGCCATTGTTTGCTTGCCCCTGCACTCTGCCCCATGCCCTGAGTCATGCAACTCTATATTCATTGAGAACTGCAATAAACCATCTCGTGCCTTCAGGATTCTGTGGAGGAGGCGCCTAGACACAAACATCCAGTCCTTAAAAACCACGGACATACCCTTACTCGCAAAGAAAAAAAAACTAAAGACCGATAACGCTGACATTCCACATTTACAGAATCTTTAAAATAATGTTAAGTAAGATTGGTAATCAAATGGAGCCTCGAGAATTGCACAGCCCAGGACAGCTTGGGTTTAGAGCGGGTCGCTCCTGCCTCTCATAATTGCTTGACTATTATGACATGGTCTTGGATGTATTGGAAGACAAGCAAGCAACATCCAAATGTAGTTTTCACTGACTTTGCAAAAGCCTTTGGTAAGTGTGACCATGGTGTAATAGATCACAAAATGCGTGCAAAAGGAATAACTGGAAAAGTGGGTAGATGGATATTTAATTTTCTAACGAATAGAACCTAAAGTGAACAGAGTAAAATCGGTGGCTGCCATAGTGAAAAAGCTCTGTTCCAGCAAATTACTGGCTACTGTTCTCTTTCTCATTCTCATACCCGACATAGACCGAGGCATAAATAAAAGCACTATCCTTTGCAGACAATAGTGTATGAGAGTGTCATCTTTTGAGAACACAGCAAATCTCCAAACTGAGGTAGACAAAGTGTTCCAGTAGGCTGCTGGCAATATAGTGCTAAACGAGGACAAGTGTTCGCTACTTGGTTATTGAAAAATTGAGGAAATAAAAACTGGAATGAAGTATAAAACAAATTCGAATCACTCAAGATAATGTTAAGACTAATGTGAGGGACGTAGGAGTGGTCATGTCAGATCAGAAGTCTCACTGCCACAGACGCAAGGGAAAATGAAAGGCAAGACATTAGCATTAGAGATACTCTTGAAAGTTCTTAATAGGCTCGAGCTTTGCTGCACTCTAACAGCTCTGTTCAAGAAAGTCGAAATTGCAAACCCGGAGAATGTACAGAAAACCTTCACTGCTCGCATAAACTGTCAAGCACTTAAATTACTGGGAAAGTTTGAAGTCCCTTGATCTGTACTCCTTGGAAGGTAGGGGAGAGAGATACACTATACTCTACACCTGGAAAACTCTAGGATTGGTTCAAATCTGCAGTCACAAATAATTCCCCATGAAAGTAAGAGGCTTCGCAGACGGTGCAAAATACCCGAAAGAAAAGTAAGGGTTCATTGAGTACACTTAGAGAAAACTCAATAAATGTGAATGAACCAAAAGCTTTCAATGGTCATTCTTCATGCATAAGGGAGATTACTAACAGCCCCCTGGCTCTCATTAAAACTTAACTGGAAAAGTTTCTCAGGTCAGTCCCTGATCAGCTGGGCTGTGGTGCTTATGTTGGACTTTGTGCGGTAGAACACTAACAACCTGGTTTGTAAGACCATCCACCAGGTGGCCTGGTCTGGAACCAGGCTGGGTAGTCCTTGGCCACGGATGTTGACTGTTTTCTAGTGACCATGGTGAGGCAATGAACTGGTACTGGTAGTGGACTGGCGGCGACAACTAATGGCTCTGGTAGATGAATGACAACTACTGTTGGCACTGTGGAAGTGTACTGCTAGTGGGATAGTGATAGCAACCACTGTCACTGGTAGTGGGTTAGTGACAACTTCTGATACTGGTAGTGGGTTTGTAACAAGTGGGTTTGTAACTGTATACACTATTCAAGAGAGACACGCGGAAGACTTGGAAATAATTATGTCAGCTGACCTTTCTTTCAAAGAACACAAGACAAAGGTCACAACAGCCAGGAGGATGTTGGGGTGAGTAATGAGAACCTTCAAAATAAGGGAAATATTGCCAATGGTGACACTTTTTAAATCGCTCGTACTTCCTCATTTCGAATATTGTTCAGGGCATGAGAAAATATCACAGTTGGAACAAATAGATCTTTTACGGCTCTCAGAGCCAATACAGCATTTACATTACTGGGAACGCCTTAAAGTTTTAAATATGTACTCACTGGAGCAGAGGAGATAAAGATATGCGATATATTCCTGAAAAGTACTTGAGGGCTTTGTCCCAAGTCTGTATACTGCCATAACAACATACTGGAATGATTGATATAGGAGGAAGTGCAAAATAAACCCAGTGAAACGGAGTTGCAGTGGGCGCAATAAGGAACACTGTATCAACATTCGTGGCCCCAGACTATTCAACATCTTACCAGAAGATATCAAACACTGCTGGAACAAGTGTAGGAAGTTTTCAAGAGGAAACTGGAGAAGTATCTTTACTAGGTGCCAGATCAACTAGGTTGTGATGGATATGTGTGGCAGTAGGCCACCCGCAGCAACAACCTGGGTGACTAGGCAAACACCAGACGAGCCTGGCCCATGACCGGGCTCTAGGCGTAGGATAGCTCTGTGAACTCATCAAAGGTTGTAACAAGTGCTGGCACTGCTAGTGGGTTTGTAACAAGTGCTGGCACTGCTAGTGGGTTTGTAACAAGTGCTGGCACTGGTAGTGGGTTTGTAACAAGTGCTGGCACTGGTAGTGGGTTTGTAACAAGTGCTGGTACTGGGTTAGTGACAAGTAGTACTGGCACTGGTAGTGTGTGCATGATCTGGAACACAAACACTGTGAAAGTTACCATGTGATGGTTTGTGAGATCACAGATCTGGTCATATTGCCAACAACCTGTTGTTGGCACCAACAGGTCAGCAAGTTTTCCCAGGCACCCATCAAGTTCTCTCTGGTGGACTGACAAGGATCTTACAAGCTTTTGTTCCCTTCTGTTTTCTGTTCTCAATCTTCTTTGATCAGCGATGACTGAGCCAAATAGTCGACTTTGTACTTTAGTTGGTTTTGCAAGGGTTGAATCCTAGCTCCTGGCCTCGCCTAGCAACGAGAGTGAGTATTGCCTCGTCTTCACTGTCTCATGGTGACCTACCCTGCCAGCGTCGTGACCAGTCCAAGGTTTTGAGCACACATCTTGTGCTCGCTGTTTTGTGGTTGCTGGGGTCGAGGCGCGCCTCATGGCGACGTATCTCAGTAACACACCACAGGTCATACGTTATCATTGTCCTCGTATATCGTGTCGTGCCTAGTATTACAACGGTGTACGGGATCTAGTTTCAGCACTTCTCATTCAGACGGTTCCACTTCCTGACAAACCTGCTGGAAGGTGATCCCACCTATGTCGCCGGTCTACACTGTGTATCATGGTCCTGGGTGACAGTAGTTACTAGTAACAGTGGTCTACACTGTGTATCATGGTCCTGGGTGACAATTACTAGTAACAGTGGTCTACACTGTATCATGGTCCTGGGTGACAATTACTAGTAACAGTGGTCTACACTGTGTATCATGGTCCTGGGTGACAGTAGTTACTAGTAACAGTGGTCTTCACTGTATCATGGTCCTGGGTGACAATTACTAGTAACAGTGGTCTACACTGTGACACTATGTATCATGGTCCTGAGTGACATTAGTTACTAGTAACAGTGGTCTACACTGTGTATATCATGGTCCTGAGTGACAGTAGTTACTAGTAACAGTGGTCTACACTGTATATATCATGGTCCTGAGTGACAGTAGTTACTAGTAACAGTGGTCTACACTGTGTATATCATGGTCCTGAGTGACAGTAGTTACTAGTAACAGTGGTCTACACTGTATATATCATGGTCCTGAGTGACAGTAGTTACTAGTAACAGTGGTCTACACTGTATATATCATGGTCCTGAGTGACAGTAGTTACTAGTAACAGTGGTCTACACTGTTATATCATGGTCCTGGTGACAGTAGTTACTAGTAACAGTGGTCTACACTGTTATATCATGTCCTGTGACAATTAGTACAGTTTCATTTGTCCTGTAGTAGTTACGTAACGTGGTCACTGATCATGTCTGGCAAACTAACAGTGGCTACCTGTTATGTCCTGAGACAATTACTAGTAACAGTGGTCACACTTTATACAGTCTGGACAGTAGTTACTAGTAACAGGTCCATGATATCATGTCTGGTGACAGTAGTTACTAGTAAAGTGGTCACTGTATATCATGGTCTGGACAGTAGTACACAGTGGTCTACCATATCATGGTCTGACAGTAGTTACTAGTAACAGTGGTCTACACTGTTATTCATGGTCTGGCAGTAGTTACTAGCATGGTCTAACTGTTATATCATGTCTTGACATTCTAATGGCCATGTATATATGTCTGTGACAGAGTTACAGTAACAGTGGTCTCACGTATATCATGTCTGAGTGAAAGTCGTAACAGTGGTTACACTGTATATCATGGTCCTGGACAAGTTCTAGTAACAGTGGTCTACACTGTTAATCATGTCTGTGACAGTAGTTACTAGTAACAGTGGTCTACACTGTATCATGGTCCTGGTGACGTAGTTACTAGTAACAGTGGTCTACACTGTATATCTGGTCTCATGTAATAGGTCCTAGTGACAGTGTTACTATAACATGGTCTAACTGTTATACAGTGGTGACATAGTTACTAGTAACGTGGTACAGTGTATATCATGGTCTGATACATATTACTAGTAACAGTGGTCTACACTGTATACATGGTCCTGATACATAGTTCTAGTAACAGTGTTACAGTAACATGGTCTACATGTTATATACATGGTCCCTGATACATGGTCTAGTACAGTGTTCGTAACTGTTCACTTTATCATGGTCTGAGTGACAGTAGTTACTAGTAACAGTGGTCTACACTGTTATATCATGTCTGGTGACAGTAGTTACTAGTAACAGTGGTCTACACTGTTATATCATGTCTGGTGACAGTAGTTACTGTACATGGTTCATGTATATCATGTCCTGAGTGACAGTAGTTACTAGTAACAGTGGTACACTGTATATAGGTTGGTGACAGTTACTAGTAACAGTGGTCTACACTGTTATATCATGGTCTGAGTGACAGTAGTTACTAGTAACAGTGGTCTACACTGTGTATATCATGGTCTGAGTGACAGTAGTTACTAGTAACAGTGGTCTACACTGTTATATCATGGTCCTGAGTGACAGTAGTTACTAGTAACAGTGGTCTACACTGTTATATCATGGTCCGAGTGACAGTAGTACTAGTAACATGGTCTACACTGTTATATCATGGTCTAGTACAGTGTTACTGTAACATGGTCTAACTGTTATATCATGGTCTAGTGAAGTATTCTAGTAACAGTGGTCTACACTGTATATCATGGTCTATGACATAGTATAGTACAGTGGTCTACACTGTATATATCATGGTCTACAGTAGTATAGTAACAGTGGTCTACACTGTTATATCATGGTCTGAGTGAATAGTTACTAGTAACAGTGGTCTACAGTTATATCATGGTCCTGTGAATAGTTCTAGTACAGTGGTTACTGTAATCATGGTCTGGTGACAGTAGTTACTAGTAACAGTGGTCTACACTGTTATATCATGTCCTGGTGACAGTAGTTACTAGTAACAGTGGTCTCACTGTGATATCATGGTCTGGTGACAGTAGTTACTAGTAACAGTGGTCACACTGTATATCATGGTCTGACAGTAGTTACTAGTAACAGTGGTCTACACTGTTATATCATGGTCCTGGTGACAGTAGTTCTAACAGTGGTCTACACTGTATATCATGGTCTGAGGACAGTAGTTACTAGTAACAGTGGTCTACACTGTATATCATGGTCTGGGACAGTATTACTAGTAACATGGTTACATGTTATACATGGTCTAGTGACAGTAGTTACAGTAACAGTGGTCTACACTGTTATTCATGGTCCTGATGACAGAGTCTAGTAACAGTGGTCTACACTTATATATCATGGTCCTGAGTGACAGTAGTTATAGTAACGTGGTCTCACTGTTATATCATGGTCTGAGTGACAGTAGTTACTAGTAACAGTGGTCTACACTGTATATATCATGGTCCTGAGTGACAGTAGTTACTAGTAACAGTGGTCTACACTGTATATATCATGGTCCTGAGTGACAGTAGTTACTAGTAACAGTGGTCTACACTGTGTATATCATGGTCCTGAGTGACAGTAGTTACTAGTAACAGTGGTCTACACTGTATATATCATGGTCCTGAGTGACAGTAGTTACTAGTAACAGTGGTCTACACTGTGTATATCATGGTCCTGAGTGACAGTAGTTACTAGTAACAGTGGTCTACACTGTATATATCATGGTCCTGAGTGACAGTAGTTACTAGTAACAGTGGTCTACACTGTGTATATCATGGTCCTGAGTGACAGTAGTTACTAGTAACAGTGGTCTACACTGTGTATATCAATGTCCTGAGTGACAGTAGTTACTAGTAACAGTGGTCTACACTGTGTATATCATGGTCCTGAGTGACAGTAGTTACTAGTAACAGTGGTCTACACTGTGTATATCAATGTCCTGAGTGACAGTAGTTACTAGTAACAGTGGTCTACACTGTGTGTATCATGGTCCTGAGTGACAGTAGTTACTAGTAACAGTGGTCTACACTGTGTATATCAATGTCCTGAGTGAGTGTTGATAGTGTTGCACAGGTCTAAGCTTTGCTGAGACCTGTGCAAGAAAATAGTCTTAAAAATTTTGAAGTCATACTATGAATTAAGGGAAGATCCTGGACTTCACCTTACGAAAGCAGACAAAGCAAATGTGATAGTAATTATGGACAAGGTAGATTATAGGGAGGGGGGGGGGAAATGAACATATTAGAAGACAGAGAAACCTATGTTTCCCTTAAGGAGGCTTGGATAGATCACCAAAATGCAAATTCTGTCTTCACGGATTTTGTGACGTCATTTGACACATGCACTACTGACGTTATGACATATAAACTGAGGTCAAGTTGATATAATGGAAAAATAGAACACTAATCAGCAAAATATGTTGGTACTGCCTTTACTGTTTCTCATACTGATGGCAGATATAAACATTAGTCAGAGCTTCGTATCACTTGCCGACGATACGAACATGCATATGAAAGTCATCTCGGTCGAACACAAGGAAACATTGAAAGAGGATTTATGCAAAGTTTTACAATGTGGTCGTAGAAAATAACATGTTTACTATAGTAAAAATTCCAACTGTTCCGATATGGAAAAAAAATGAACTCAAAAGGAGTATTGCATACCAAACAGAGGAGGATCACCTAGTGGAGGATCACCTAGTGGAGGATCACCTAGTGGAGGATCACCTAGTGGAGGATCACCTAGTTGAGGATCACCTAGTGGAACAAAGGAAACACTTGAACACCATGCCAGGTTGTTATGCTGCCCTATGTAAATGCTTTATAAATACTTTACAATGCCTTGCTGTTGGGTTTAGCCCCGACTCTTTTTTTTTTTTTTTTTTTTTTTTTTTTTCTCTCTCTCTCCCTTTCTCTACATTCCTTCCTCTCCCCCATCTGTTCTTCAGCTATCCCCACTTCCCCCTCACCCCCAGTGGGTTCTTACCTGCGAGTCACTTCATTTCAGTTCGTGAAGACCTGGCTGTAATGATGTCAGCTGTCCTATCATTGTCAGAACAACATAAGACAAATATTGCGGTAGCAATTTCATATCATATTCATATCAACAATTATTAAATGTTTTTATTTGCTCCTGCAGCAGCAAGGCATGCAGGTGAAAAGCCTTGCCACAGGCTGGGCTGCAAGGGAAGGAAGACTTTCAAAAGAGGTCACAGGAAGGAGTGGCGCTGCTATCAAACATATAAACACAATCATAATTGTCAGCGGATCAAAAATTGGCACAAGACCCACGCCCCCCCACACGCTTTTCATTATCACTATATTTCTGGACACCACCATCGTTGCTCTCTTGTGGCCACATATGTTAATTCTGCACGCACTCATTTCGTATTAACCCTTCCACACCCTGAACCCCTCACACACTTCCATCCACCCTTTTTTACACATTCCATCCTCCTGTGTGTATGTGGCCATGGGTGTGTGCGCGCGCGCGCTCACCTATGTATGAATGCACATGTGTGAGTATACAGTTGTATGTGAGCATGTTGATGTATGCAGGATATTAGGTAAGACTTGTATGTAAGGTAACATTGGTTGTCCCAGACTTGAAACAATATAAACACACTACCTTACATCACAGTAATAAAGTTTGCATCATTGTTTACAACGCTAATATTCCTTCAAGTGGATGTCTTGATGCCGGTGAAGGGCTCTTAATGCAAGGAAAGGGAACCATTCTCTCCTTGGCTCGAACCTGATTACCTACCGTTCCTTGGGTGTTGAATGTTCCTTACAAATTTAGTAACTCTTTTTAATTATAATATTAATTAATAACTAGATGTATGTTGGTCGCTGCGTAATCTGAGAAAGACGTCTCCATATTGCCTAAGCTCAGCCAACTGAACATGAATGAACACAATAGTGCTGAATGCAACTTAAGTTTTTAATGCAGTTAAATATTAGCACTGAGAATTTGAAGTGAATTAGAAGATTCATTCACAAATTACTTGGAAACTAATATTCCAGTTTCTTAAAAATAACATTTTAGGACATATACGAAGTGCTATCTAAAAGTTTCTTGTCTGCCACGAAAAAAATATGCATAGGCTTACCTGATCACCTAGTTGAAGTTGCCTCCCTGGAAGTACTCTCCCTGGGAGGCTATACACTGATCTCAGCGCCTCTGTCACTTCTTCAAACATTTCTTGAACTCTTTCTTTCCTAACAGAGTCTAGCATGGACTTTGATTCTGCTTGAACCTCCTCCACGTTACTAAAACGCTGCCCCTTGATGTCCATTTTTATTATGGAAAGAGAAAAATTACAGGGGGCTAGATCTGGGAAGTAGGGAGACTGGAGGACGACCATAAAGTTGCTTTTGACCAGAAAACAATAATCTTTCTGGTATTGTGTCAGCAAGCGGGGCACAAATTTCCCAGCCATTCGCCTCATGTTCAAATTTTTAGTCAAAATGCTTTGACACGACCCTTAAGAAATTGGCACAACACTTGCAGTGTCCTGGATACTCTGACGACCATCTTTGTGAATATCTTTCATCATGAAAATTAGACACATGTAGACGTTTCGCCATCCAGTGGCTTTATCAATACAGATTCTAGGACAAAACTTGAAGACAGTAGAACTATACACAAAAGATGAGGTAATCAATCCCTCGGCCTTGGAGTTGGTGTGTTCAGCACCGTAGGTGTGAAGATTCTGAAGACCAGGCCAGGAGGGTAGCAGACGAGGGCATAGTCACTGGTAGGTGGGATTCCCCAGTGGAAGTAGGTCATACCCAAGGGATGGGTTAGTGGTAGTTGTAGAAGCCGTGAAGAAGGTTATGTAGATGTCCTCTGAACCTACCAGTGACTATGCCCTCCTCTGCTACCCGTCCCTATCAGCTGACGTCTATTTAAGCGCCAGCCTCCTGGCCTGGTCTTCAGAATCTCCACAACTACGGTGCTGAACACACCACTCCAAGGCCGAGGCACTGATTACCTCATCTTTTGTATATAGTTCTACTGTCTTCAAGTTTTGTCCTAGAATTTGTATTGATAAAGCCACTGGAGGGCGAAACGTCTACAATAAAGATACCCAGATGTTGCACATGTGTCTAATTTCATCTTGTCTGTATTGTATACCATTCATGAACATCTTTCATCATGTTTTTAATCAAGAAAACCATTCAAAAACAAGTTCTGGCTGAAGCATTTTGTGTCACTAGGCGTTTTACTGAACTTGAAATAGAATTTCACACACCCGCACTGTTCTGCCTTTTAAAGCTTCCATTTTGTTATGCCAAAAAATCGCACAACTCACTGACAACACGACAGAAAATGCCAGTCTAACCTCACCGGAAAGACCGACCGCACTGAAACTCACCACGGTACTTCACTGTGTACTGTGATCTACGCCGCCACCATGCTTAACCCAGAAACTCTGAGAAAATTCCACAATGAAAAAACCTGCTTTGATGATTTATAGCCAAACTGATGAGACATTATTGTCTTATCCCAGAGACCAGTATCATAAAATACCGCATCACATTAAGTTTGAAGCCGCTCGAAAGTTGCATTACCAAGCTGTCAGCGATGAAGAGTTCAAGACAGTAACAAGAGGTACTCAAACTACCGCATGAAAACCAGTATTTCAGTTTTCCCACTTCGATTAAATATGGGTAAAGAGGCCTAAATCACTTGATACTTTTCTCTAAACTTTTCCAGCATTTATAGTTGGAATAAGTTTGATTTAACTTTGGATACATAACTTGTAATCTTTGTATAATGGTGTGAAGGGCACGCAAATGTTATACTCCCTTAAAACAATGCATTAGTAAATTTAAACTAACCCAATAGTCAAAGATTGTGAACAAGCCAGGGTATTGGTGGGGTTAGAACCCATGGTAAGTGAGTCGTAAAGCTCCAGGGTTGTGCGTAAACCACTGGGCCAGCTGGCCAGCGGCCCGGTCTGTTAGTCTTTGTCCGAACATTTCGCCAACCAGTGGCTTCGTCAGTCCAATACAGAGTAGAATGGTTGAAGGTAAGAAGGAGTTTGAGGTAATCAGTCCCTCAGCCTGGAAATTGTTGGATTCTCTGCAGTAACTGAAGAATGCCTATTCCGGTTGGCTTCAACGTTTAATCCTGATGGGTTAACATCAAAGAAAGCTCACCTTGATTTTAGGTTGTATAAGTTTTAATTTGCCAAATTTAATAAAAAACTGTTTTCCGGAAAATAACTGGAGATAGTTTCCTCTGATCAGAAACAGTACACAATGACTCACGAAACCGTAATAACATGATTGTAAACAAACCAGGGTACGGGTGGGGTTAGAACCCATGGCGAATGAGTTGTAAAACCCCAGGCCAGTGTGTAAACTACTGGGCCAGTTGGTTACAATAATATTCGTCCAACTAGGTATATTTATACACCATAGGAAGGTTAGCATGGGCCACCACTGTGACCACAAATGTACAGATGAATCTCCTACCAGGATGGTTGTGACGGCCGTCACAGCCACGCTGGTAACATCTATAGAAACTTACATTCGAGGTCACAGTGGTGGCCTATGCTAACCTTCCTATGGTGTATAAATATACCTAGTTGGACGAATCTTATTGTAACCAATTGGCCCAGTAGTTTACACACTGGCCTGGGGTTTTACAACTCATTCGCCATGGGTTCTAACCCCACCCGTACCCTGGTTTGTTTACAATCATGTTATTACGGTTTCGTGAGTCATTGTGTACTGTTTCTGATCAGAGGAAACTATCTCCAATTATTTTCCGGAAAACAGTTTTTTATTAAATTTGGCAAATTAAAACTTATACAACCTAAAATCAAAGGGGAGCTTTCTGATGTTAACCCATCAGGATTAAACGTTGAAGCCAACCGGAATAGGCATTCTTCAGTTACTGCAGAGAATCCAACAATTTCCAGGCTGAGGGACTGATTACCTCAAACTCCTTCTTACCTTCAACCATTCTACTCTGTATTGGACTGACGAAGCCACTGGTTGGCGAAATGTTTCCACAAAGCCTCACAGACCGGGCCGCGGGGGCGTTGACCCCCGGAACTCTCTCCAGGTAAACTCCAGGTAAATAAAGATACCCAAGTGTTGCACAAGTGTCTAATTTATCAACTTGTAGGTTTTCTGACCTATTTATCTACAAAATACCACAAGCGTGAGCACTCAGTATCCTTTGTAGAAAAAACTTAGATCCAGGTGAAATTCCAGAGACCTTTTAAGAGGCACGTAAGTTCCCCAGTCTTCTAATAATATGTTCATTTTCCCACTACAATCTACCTTGTCCATAATTACTATCGCATTTGCTTTGTCTGATTCGTAAGGTGAAGTCCAGGATCTTTCCTTAATTCATGGTATAACTTAACAAATCTTTGAGGACAATTGTTTAATTACGGACAAGATAGATTATACTGGAAAAATGAACATGTTATTAATAGACTGGGAAACTCCCAACACTGCTCAGCATAGAAGTCTTTGGAAGGGTGATAAGATACCAAATTATAAATGTTATGTAACATCACAACCTGTGCAGATGTGGTGGTCACGGACTTCGCAAATGTATTTGACGAAGGTGGTCATGGGATGGTTGTACATCAGATAAGGATGATGGGTATAAGAGAGAAATGAAGCAAATGAATCTTCACCTTCCTGACATATAGAACACACACAGTAGTAAACACATAAAATAAAACATTAAAGTTAAAAGTTTATTACCTCAAGGTACATTGACGTCTTTACTGTTTCTCCTCATGGAGGAAATAGATCAAAACGTTCGCCATAGTTTCGTGTCATTATCTGATTATGGAGAGAAATGGTATATAATACCGACAAGTATGGATAGACACAAATGCAGTGTAATGCGATCCTTCACTGAGAACGTTTCGCCCAGGCATTGTGCTTTCTCAAGTCATAAACAGATGTACCTGGGAAGAGATGTGTGCATGTATAGTGAGGGTAGAGAAGAGGAGTCTGGTGAGCATTGTTGAAGTTGACTTCTCTGGCAGACTAATAACAGGTTAGACAAATAATTGGCTGGGAAGAAACTGAATTCGAGGAGGACTTGCCTAGCTTGGGCCAGTAGACCTGTTGCAGTGCTCCTCTATACTGTGATACTGTGGGATAGTGATCAAGAGTCTCAGCTATGTTGTAGAAGTTGCTCTTCTGCTTCAAGTTTTGTTATGCTGGTTACTGGTGATTCCTGAATCCTGCGTCATGTTGTAGATTTAGAAGTAGGTCTTCAAGTTGCATATCTTCCATGTGTATATTTTGAGGTATCACTTCGACTCCCGAGAGAACATACCAAGCACTGAGCAGTTACCAATAGTTTAAAGGCTTTATTGCCTCCAATCAGGGAATAAATGATCGCTATTCTTTTTCTAGATCTGATCGTGCTTTCTCTCTTGCTCTCTCTTTTTCTTTGTTCTTTTTTCCATTCTTTTTTTTCGTTCTCTTTTTCTTGATATTTCTCCCTCTTTGTTTTTCTCTCTCTGTGTCTCTCTCTGTGTCTCTCTGTGTCTCTCTCTGTCTCTCTCTGTCTCTCTCTCTGTCTCTCTCTGTCTCTCTGTGTCTCTCTGTGTCTCTCTGTGTCTCTCCCTGTCTCTCTCTGTCTCTCTCTGTCTCTCTCTGTCTCTGTCTCTGTCTGTCTCTGTCTGTCTCTGTCTGTCTCTGTCTGTCTGTCTGTCTCTCTCTCTGTCTGTCTGTCTGTCTCTCTCTCTCTCTCTCTCTCTCTCTCTCTCTCTCTCTCTCTCTCTCTCTCCACCACTGTCGTGAACGTAGCGGCCAACAACAAACAAGTAGTAATTTCAATAGTGTCACCTTTGGTATTATTTATTTTATTTTAAAAGTTCTCATTATTCATCCTGTCATTTTATTGTTTTATTGTGAGCTCTAAATGATAAGCTGTCTAACATTATTATTTCCATGTCTTTTACATGTTCCTTTTATTTAATGAGGTGATCCTGTGGTGTTTTATGGCCAGTTTTCCTTTGAGTTCTTCGTTCTTTCACATCTGAATACTTGCAGTTTGTCACCATTGTTACTTTGTTCTGCAACACTTTATTGCTATCTGAGTGTAATTTTTTTCATTTTTTTCTACCGAGGATTCCTTCATGCTTATTTTAGTATCGCCCACAAGTGGTTTTCTTCCAAGCCTCCGTAATTTTGTCGTCATGATCTAGTAGTTGTGATCTCCTCGCTGTAAATCCGTGTTGGGTTGGCTTGTGTTATTTTGGGTTATGTTGGTTTGGGTTGTGCTGGGTTGGGTTAAGTTTTTCCTTGAAATTAATATTGTGGCATTGCCAATATTTTGCAGAGCTGATGCGTGATATTAGTGGTACTGGTGTGTAATTTGTTCTGCCAGAGCTTTGCTGCCTCTGTTGTGGAGACATGTCTGCACTCTTAATAACCTTCTGGAATTTCGTCTAGGTCTAAGCTCTTTCTCCGAAGGATACTAAGGTGCTAGATCAACCAGGTTGTGATGGACATGTGAGCCAGCGGACCACCAACAGCAACAGCCTGATTGACCATGCAAGCACCGGACGAGCCTGATCCAAGGCCGGGCTCTGGGAGTAGAAAAAAATCTGGGAATTCATGAAAGGTATATTAAAGGTGCTACACCACTTAAAGTTCCATGCATCAGGTGCAGGCGCCTCCTGTGTGGGTGGAAGTGTGGGGGGGGGAGAAGTTTGTGGTTGGAGGGACCTGTGTGTGTAGAGGAGTGTACTGGGGTGGAGGGGTGTGTGTGGGTGGAGGGGTGTGTGTGGGTGGAGGGGTGTGTGTGGGTGGAGGGGTGTGTGGAGATTGATAGCATGGGGGAGGAATGAAAGTGGAATGTTAGAGTAAGGATCGTGAAGTTAACATTGGGGTCAGACGGTAGCCACAGAAATCATATTGTTGCTTAGCGTTATTATTGATCATCTTACCCGACACACACATCGCCTCAACTATTGACTATAGTGTTGTGGTAACTGTTTCACCTGCACCTCCACTGGCAATACTGTCTCACACTCACGTACATACACTCTTCTTTCTGGCAATCATTCTCCTACACGCGCACACTTGGGTAGTGGTCAGCCGTGAAGCTCCGCGATCATCGTGCGGCTGGCAAGGAGAAAATGCGCCTTCCACAGTATAAGTGCCTGAATATATTGCTAATATATTAACACTCTTGGGTAGTTATGGGTAGGGGTGGTTTTGATAAGGACCTGCCTTGTATGGGCCAGTAGGCCTTCTGCAGTGTTCCTCCATTCTTATGTGGTTCATATTGAGTAGAAAACAGTGAACATGTTTAATAGCGAAAATAGGTATTGATCAGTGAGTAAGTCAGCATAGTACAAGGCTAGTGAGGGTGGAAAGAGTAAACACAAGTGGTCCTTGAACATATCAATGAAGTGCTACAACTCAGGGTTCTCAGTTATGGGAATCAAGCAAACTGTGTATATAAAGTAAATTCATAATTTAAATACAAACATTGAGAGAGAAGTAGTCAGTGTTGCGAAGTGAATAAGGAATATTTAGTATAGTTGTGAAATATTGACTTGGAAATTTTGGAATTACCTACACATTCAAGTGTTTAAGAGGACCCTTTCTGAGGTGCTATCAAGGTGCTGAGTTACCAGCTTCCTGAAGTGTGGGGACACACATAGGTGCACTCGCTGTGTAGGGACCACCTGAACGGTTGGCAGCACACTCTTATCACATTTTATGCAAGAATCACGGACAAGCGAAACAGGATGCAAAACAACCACAGGGGGAGTTAAATAATAGCTCCAGGCCTTTCGTGTTGCAGTCAACATATCAGGAGCTTGCAAAATTGCAGAAATGAGTAAGTAATCTCAGCAAATGACTTATCATAGGACTGAACCTAGAATAACTTCTCAACGAGAATGTGCTTGTTCTACCATACAATGAGAATTTATCAGTTCTGCCGAATGCCCTAAAGAGACTCAATATACAAGTTGTTTTTAAGAATTCACGGACTGTTAAGAGTATGTTGATCAAGAATTCTCCGATACATGGTGCAGGTTGTGTCTAAGGGATTGGGTGCCAAGGATGCAACTTTTCGTACGTCGGGCAGACATGCAAACCTTATTAGAATTACTCAACACCAGTATTCAGTAAGGACAGCTAAAGAATCTAGTGCGATATTCAACAACACACAAGTCTGTAATAATCCTGCCAAGTGGGTTGAGGCAAAGGTTATTGTCCCATATATTTCATGGCTAGAAAGAAGTATTCTTGAGTCTACAATTATTAAACACGATAAACTTTCGTTTTTTAATGGTAGTTGTGGGTTATTTATAATTGAGGCTGTCGTGCACGATCTAAAACCTGATTCTTACATGAATGTCATGGATTGCCTTACAAGTCAGGGTTGCACGAATGGAAACTCTGGCGGGTGGTTGATCTTCCCGGTGAGGCTCGACCTGTCTACCCACTAGGCGAGTTTGTAATAGATTTCATTTTTCTTAATTGTTGTGCAATTTTCCCTAAGACAAATGCCAGACACAGCTTTATTCAGAATATAAAGTCATTTTATATTTCTGAAGTCCGGCTGATAATCTTGATAACCATTATGTTACCAATGTTGATTTTGCTAACCAGTGTTGATTTTGCTAGTTAATCACTAAATTATCTTTGCTTATGGGCTGACTTTTTCTCTGTTCGTATAATACTTAATCTCCCTGGCACTAGGCACTCGTTGTGCCTGGGGCACTGAATGTTTTCCCTCCACCACCCTGTCTTAGCAAGGCGTCCCTCGGAACGAATTTGCTGAGATTACTTACTCATTTCTTCAACTTTGCAAGCTCCTGATGATGTGTTCATTGCAATACGAAAGGCCTAGAGCTATTATTCAACTCCTTTCCCCTAGTGGTTGTTTCATCTTGCATACTGTGTCCGTAGTTCGATCCCCGGCAAGGGTGAATGGAAATGTAGGACAAGTTTCCTTACACCTGCTGTCCAAGTTCACTTAGCAGTAAGTAGGTACCTGAGTGTTAGTCGGCTGTTGTGGGTCGTATCCTGGGGGACAAGATTGAAGGACCCCTAATTGACTAATACTTCCCCGGGTTAAAAATACCAACAAATCTTATCTTATCAGTGAGCTGGGACTGCAGCCTTAATGAGGTGCCACTGGACTAGTGGACCTCAAACAAGATCGATCCTTTCTGACATTACCAGTATAAAGGTTCTTTAAGTAGTGAGGATAATAAAGGGGAAATTTGATAAAAGAAAAGAGAGGAAGATAGAGATAAGTGAGGGGAAACAAGATTGTTGTGTAACTTAACCAGGATGAGTGTAGACTGCTTCCATGTACCCAGTGATGGGTAACTCTTATACACACAGCAATGTGGATGTAAAGCTGTAAACTACCTTTTAGTCTATGGCAATTGCTCTTGTGGGTTTAGTGGGGTCAGGCAATTATGGTGACTTGGTGTACTTGAGAGTACAAAGGCTTAATGTGAGAAGGCTCAAAAAATAAACCCAGTTTTAGAAGAGAAGACTATGAAAGGACGAGAGATATTCTAAATCCAGTGGGTAAGGGAATTGAAGGGTGAGATAACAAGCGAGATGGATGATCTTGCCTGAAGGTGCCTGGAGGCAACAAGGTTCATACCTATGAATTGTAGGAAGACAAAATACAGAGAACTCCTGGTTTAATCAGGACTTAAAAGTCAAATGACGGAGCAAAATGGCATGGAAAAAGTACAGAACACAGAGGATGACATAATAGCTAGGAATGACTGCAAAAATAAGACAAGCAGAGCATCAGTTTGAGAATGACAGCAACAAAGGTCTAATCAGAGTCAAAATTACTGCATAAAAATATCTCATAAGAAAGACGACTATAAAAAATGAGTAATAAAGCTGAAGGAGAGAGGAATACTCACAGAAAACAAGAGGTTTGCCAAGTATTAAGCAGATTTATTATATTTATATAAAACGCTAAATCGTGTGGGTCGTTCACAACAATGAGTGGTGGAGGCTTTATCCTCAGTCCGTTAATCGTGGAATATGCCTACTGTGCCGCATGCTAAGTTAGCTAATCTCAGAACTGCCTTCAGAAGTCTCGGTTAAATATATTTTAGGACTCTACACATGCCAGGTCTATCATGGAGTACTGAGCACCAGTATGGTGCCATCACCTGCTCAAAAATTCGAGGAGATTCAGAGTGGATTCAGATGTGAGATTATGTGAAAGGAAACTGATCACCAGGGGAGACATGGTTAAGACCTACAAGATACTTAGAGCATTTTATAAAGCAGACTGGAACAGAATTTTTGAAATGTGAAATACCTCAGGAATTACCTTAGGGTGGTAAATAAATAGAACGAGCAGGAAGAGGAAGTGACAGAGGCAGACTCAGTACACAGTTTCAAGAGTAGATATGGTAGGGCTCATGAGATCAGCAAACAGTAATGTTGGTAATTGCAGTTTAAGAAGTTGGGCCAGGAGCTAAGAAAATAGCTGATATCATCACGTAGGTCTTTAAGACGGCAACCTATACAACATCAGTATTTGTATACTCCTGCGAAAACAGTGGCTGTCCATGTCTAACCTTTACCTCATTGTTTATAATATTGTGTTTTAGCATTTCAGTGTAGGTGCATAAGGTTCCAACGCTGAAATATTGATCATTGTCATTGTGAATGTTACAATCATCACTGTCACACTCGTTGCATTAAACCCAGCAAGCGTACACCATCGTTCACATCATTATCTTTCACATTATTCACTCTCGTACTTCAGCTTCGACTGTCACTGCTTAACAACAAGACCTGCTGTTGAGCAGTCTCTGCTGTATTACCAGCAACAGTGCTGAGCAACGTTCCTAGCTAGTTGTAGTGGACTGTCATCCTGCTGCTGAGCAGTCTCTGCTGTATTACCAGCAACAGTGCTGAGCAACGTTCCTAGCTAGTTGTAGTGAAGTGTCATCTTGCTGCTGAGCAGTCTCTGCTGTATTACCAGCAACAGTGCTGAGCAACGTTCCTAGCTAGTTGTAGTGGACTGTCATCCTGCTGCTGAGCAGTCTCTGCTGTATTACCAGCAACAGTGCTGAGCAACGTTCCTAGCTAGTTGTAGTGGAGTGTCATCTTGCTGCTGAGCAGTCTCTGCTGTATTACCAGCAACAGTGCTGAGCAACGTTGCCTAGCTAGTTGTAGTGGACTGTCATCCTGCTGCTGAGCAGTCTCTGCTGTATTACCAGCAACAGTGCTGAGCAACGTTGCCTAGCTAGTTGTAGTGGACTGTCATCCTGCTGCTGAGCAGTCTCTGCTGTATTACCAGCAACAGTGCTGAGCAACGTTCCTAGCTAGTTGTAGTGGACTGTCATCCTGCTGCTGAGCAGTCTCTGCTGTATTACCAGCAACAGTGCTGAGCAACGTTCCTAGCTAGTTGTAGTGGACTGTCATCCTGCTGTTGAGCAGTCTCTGCTGTATTACCAGCAACAGTGCTGAGCAACGTTCCTAGCTAGTTGTAGTGGACTGTCATCCTGCTGCTGAGCAGTCTCTGCTGTATTACCAGCAACAGTGCTGAGCAACGTTCCTAGCAAGTTGTAACGGACTGTCATCCTGCTGCTGAGCAGTCTCTGCTGTATTACCAGCAACAGTGCTGAGCAACGTTCCTAGCTAGTTGTAGTGGAGTGTCATCTTGCTGCTGAGCAGTCTCTGCTGTATTACCAGCAACAGTGCTGAGCAACGTTCCTAGCTAGTTGTAGTGGAGTGTCATCCTGCTGCTGAGCAGTCTCTGCTGTATTACCAGCAACAGTGCTGAGCAACGTTCCTAGCTAGTTGTAGTGGAGTGTCATCTTGCTGCTGAGCAGTCTCTGCTGTATTACCAGCAACAGTGCTGAGCAACGTTGCCTAGCTAGTTGTAGTGGACTGTCATCCTGCTGCTGAGCAGTCTCTGCTGTATTACCAGCAACAGTGCTGAGCAACGTTGCCTAGCTAGTTGTAGTGGACTGTCATCCTGCTGCTGAGCAGTCTCTGCTGTATTACCAGCAACAGTGCTGAGCAACGTTCCTAGCTAGTTGTAGTGGACTGTCATCCTGCTGCTGAGCAGTCTCTGCTGTATTACCAGCAACAGTGCTGAGCAACGTTCCTAGCTAGTTGTAGTGGACTGTCATCCTGCTGCTGAGCAGTCTCTGCTGTATTACCAGCAACAGTGCTGAGCAACGTTGCCTAGCTAGTTGTAGTGGACTGTCATCCTGCTGCTGAGCAGTCTCTGCTGTATTACCAGCAACAGTGCTGAGCAACGTTGCCTAGCTAGTTGTAGTGGACTGTCATCCTGCTGCTGAGCAGTCTCTGCTGTATTACCAGCAACAGTGCTGAGCAACGTTGCCTAGCTAGTTGTTGTGGACTGTCATCTTGCTGCTGCTCGATGGAAGTATTTCCATGAAAGGTTATTGAACATGTTGCTAGATACCTGTGTTGTACCTGGTCGTGAAAGATGCCACCGTAAGTGCAATCAGTAGTGCAGTCAACACCATTATAGTATACTCAAGATGTTACATTTTGAAGGACTTACATTCTCCACCACCAAATTTATTTACAAGTGTTTACTCTATGTACAATGGAGCAAGCATGCAAGCAAGCAAGCAAGCAAGCATGAGCATGACAACTCATACTAGGTACAGCTTTAGACACCAATACAGACTACTCCCTCTAGTATGGTGTTAAGCAGCCTGGAGTTTGAGGTAGTGAAGCTGCAGGAATGTCCCTAGATCCAAGGTAGCCTGGATCTAGGGGCCACCTCCTCACTCTGACTGGCAGGTCTCTAGCGCACTCTAGTAGTTACCACTTGTGTTAATGGTGAACTTATCTTCACAGGCAATAAATTGCCGTGCTTAAAGCTGTTTATTAATGATATGGAAGAGTGGTTACTGGTGATGGATGTTGAGTATAATAAAGTACTCTGCATAAGCCACATCCGTCCTGAACTAGTATTACTAGTCACACTAGATCTACACCTGTAGTTATTTCCTGTTTCTCATACTGCTTTAATAATTCGCTTATCAATTATTACACTAATTCGAAACCTATTTTCATGTCTTATATGACACACCCAATTACACACAAAGCTTTGTAAAGCATGAAGCTTCCAACGCTGCTATAATGACAAGTTCGGAGCTACGCTGTAAATGATGTTCACCACGATCCTAGCACCTTGGTTGACTATAGTTGCTTAATGTCAACACTAGTTTCTTCAAGTGCTTAAGGTATATTGTGTTAATTAAGGGTTTGTAATAAAAGAATTAAAAAAGTCAGTGAAATTTAGAACTAGAGATTTTATTAGAATTCATTCAAATAAAAACTATAAACATACAGAAGTAAGTCTTGTAGGTAATGATATAAGCAACAGCAGGACAGGTAGGTGACTGGCAGCTACACTGACACCTTCACAACACCCTCACATAATTACGTACTTGCATTCATGTCCAGAGGTGAGCGTGCAACGACTCTCACACTGAGACCAACGACTCTCACACTGAGACCAACGACTCTCACACTTGAGATCCACCAGTGAGCGTGCAACGACTCTCACACTTGAGATCCACCAGTGAGCGTGCAACGACTCTCACACTGAGACCCACCAGTGAGCGTGCAACGACTCTCACACTGAGACCAACGACTCTCACACTTGAGATCCACCAGTGAGCGTGCAACGACTCTCACACTTGAGACCCACCAGTGAGCGTGCAACGACTCTCACACTTGAGACTCCACCAGTGAGCGTGCAACGACTCTCACACTGAGACCCACCAGTGAGCGTGCAACGACTCTCACACTTGAGATCCACCAGTGAGCGTGCAACGACTCTCACACTTGAGATCCACCAGTGAGCGTGCAACGACTCTCACACTGAGACCCACCAGTGAGCGTGCAACGACTCTCACACTTGAGATCCACCAGTGAGCGTGCAACGACTCTCACACTGAGACCCACCAGTGAGCGTGCAACGACTCTCACACTTGAGACCCACCAGTGAGCGTGCAACGACTCTCACACTTGAGACCCACCAGTGAGCGTGCAACGACTCTCACACTTGAGACCCACCAGTGAGCGTGCAACGACTCTCACACTTGAGACCCACCAGTGAGCGTGCAACGACTCTCACACTTGAGACCCACCAGTGAGCGTGCAACGACTCTCACACTTGAGACCCACCAGTGAGCGTGCAACGACTCTACACTTGAGACCACCAGTGAGCGTGCAACGACTCTCACACTTGAGACCCACCAGTGAGCGTGCAACGACTCTCACACTTCGAGACCCACCAGTGAGCGTGCAACGACTCTCACACTTGAGACCCACCAGTGAGCGTGCAACGACTCTCACACTTGAGACCCACCAGTGAGCGTGCAACGACTCTCACACTTGAGACCCACCAGTGAGCGTGCAACGACTCTCACACTTGAGACCCACCAGTGAGCGTGCAACGACTCTCACACTTGAGACCCACCAGTGAGCGTGCAACGACTCTCACACTTGAGACCCACCAGTGAGCGTGCAACGACTCTCACACTTGAGACCCACCAGTGAGCGTGCAACGACTCTCACACTTGAGACCCACCAGTGAGCGTGCAACGACTCTCACACTTGAGACCCACCAGTGAGCGTGCAACGACTCTCACACTTGAGACCCACCAGTGAGCGTGCAACGACTCTCACACTTGAGACCCACCAGTGAGCGTGCAACGACTCTCACACTTGAGATCCACCAGTGAGCGTGCAACGACTCTCACACTTGAGACCCAAGTGTGAATTATAATTCTTTCCTTCCCCATCTATTCTTCAACTATCCCCACTTCCCCGTCATCCCCAGTGGGTCATTACCTGTGAGGTCCTTCAGTTCCGTTCAGGTAATTCACACTAAACTGTGTAGTATAAGGACCACGGGAATGGAAGACTTGTAGTACCTTGTAGTGAAGCCTCCAGGTTAAGAGAAGATGAAGGAACTGGGCCTAATAAAGGGAAGAATAAGAGGAGACATGATAGCAGCAATACAACCACATGTACATATAGGTAAGTCCAGCATACAACTGACTCAGCAAAGACTTTATTCAGAAAACTTTTGTCCTTAGAGTGATGTCACTTCGTGTACCCCCACAGCAGCGCACATCACCGACATTATCCAAGAAGCAGCGCACATCACCGACATTATCAAGAACAAGATCAGCAATCAGAAGACACATCACCACATACAAGAAGCAGACATTATCCGAATTGCCAGAAGCAGCACTCGTTATCAAAGCGCACATCACCGACATTATCGAACGCACATCACCGACATTATCAAGGCGCACATCACCGACATTATCCAAGAAGCAGCGCACATCACCGACATTATCCAAGAAGCACGCACATCACCGACATTATCCAAGAAGCAGCGCACATCACCGACATTATCCAAACGCGCACATCACCGACATTATCAAGCAGCGCACATCACCGACATTATCCAAGAAGCAGCGCACATCACCGACATTATCCAAGAAGCAGCGCACATCACCGACATTATCCAAGAAGCAGCGCACATCACCGACATTATCCAAGAAGCAGCGCACATCACCGACATTATCCAAGAAGCAGCGCACATCACCGACATTATCCAAGAAGCAGCGCACATCACCGACATTATCCAAGAAGCAGCGCACATCACCGACATTATCCAAGAAGCAGCGCACATCACAGACATTATCCAAGAAGCAATTCAACAAACCAGCCTCCAAAATTTATTTGATAGCTTAAGATAATGGTGCTAATATTGTCAAAGGAATTGAATGGACAGGATTGAACATTTTCATATTTTCTACCTACACTTCAACTGGTTATCCATGATCGTATTTTGGAGCAGAGAGTAATTAAGACATTATCGTGAGCCACATCAGTGTCTTCTAACCTGCAGTTAACTAAAGGTTCATCAAGAATTACGGAAGCATAAGCTGTGTTCCCACCTGCTGGAATAGCACCTAATGTTATACTGCATCTGTGGAAAAAACAAATCATTTGCAATGTGTTGCTTACATAACGCACCTACCATCGTTTGACGGAAGTAAAAATAATATTATTGCCAGGTTATTTTGGCTGAAAATATTTCGCAAAACAACTGTGTCTTGGTGAAGAAATCACTTGATCTCAGAAATACTGTGTCAAGGACATTAGTTGAAACATTTCCTCAACACAGTGATCCAAGATTCTCACACTTGGGTAACAGTGATCCAAGATTCTCACACTTGGGTAACAGTGATCCAAGATTCTCACACTTGGGTAACAGTGATCCAAGATTCTCACACTTGGGTAACAGTGATCCAAGATTCTCACACTTGGGTAACAGTGATCCAAGATTCTCACACTTGGGTAACAGTGATCCAAGATTCTCACACTTGGGTAACAGTGATCCAAGATTCTCACACTTGGGTAACAGTGATCCAAGATTCTCACTTTAACTGATCCAAGATTCTCACACTTGGTAACAGTGATCCAAGATTCTCACTATGGTTAACAGTGATCCAAGATCTTCACAATTTGGGTAAAGTGATCAATTTCACACTTGGGTAACACTCTTATCTGTGTCAGTGATTTTTTTATTTCTTCCCCCACATCAGTTTTACTGGCAAAGTATCGATATCAGCCATTTTTTACGGTATCGGTTAAAAATCAGCCGATGCCAGTCGATACTTTTTAAAACACTAATATTGCATGTGTCCTGTAAAATATCAACATTATCACTCTACCTCACGATTGTGAGAGTCTGTCTCTTTTCGTCCATCCATATATATATATATATATATATATATATATATATATATATGCAAGACAACCACTATGAAAAATAAGCCTTCTTCTCACGTTTCCTTTATAGTTCCTTGATAATGTGAGTAGTCACGAAAGCGCTTGGAATTCTTCTATTTTTCATAGTGGTTGTCTTGCATATTTTGATATCACCTGTTTACTGTGATCTTTTTGCATATATATATATATATATATATATATATATATATATATATATATATATATATATATATATATATTTTATTAACACATCGGCCGATTCCCACCAAGGCAGGGTGGCCCGAAAAAGAAAAACTTTCATCATCATTCACTCCATCACTGTCTTGCCAGAGGGGTGATTTACACTACAGTTATATAACTGCAACATTAACACCCCTCCTTCAGAGTGCAGACACTGCATTTCCCATCTCCAGGACTCAAGTCCGGCCTGCCGGTTTCCCTGAATCCCTTCATAAATGTTACTTTGCTCACACTCCAACAGCACGTCAAGTATTAAAAACTATTTGTCTCCATTCACTCCTATCAAATACACTCACACCCTCTCTCCAACCTTTCCTAGGCCGACCCCTACCCCGCCTTCCCTCCACTACAGATTTATACACGTCATTCTGTCTCGTTCCATTCTCTCTACATGTCCGAACCACCTCAACAACCCCTCCTCAGCTCTCTGGATAATAGTTTTGGTAATCCCGCACCTCCTCCTAATTTCCAAACTCCGAATTCTCTGCGTTATATTCACACCACACATTGACCTCAGACATGACATCTCCACTGCCTCCAGCCTTCTCCTCGTTGCAACATTCATCACCCATGCTTCACACCCATATAAGAGTGTTGGTATAACTATACTCTCATACATTCCCCTCTTTACTTCCATGGACAAAGTTCTATGTCTCCACAGACTCCGAAGTGTATCTCTCACCCTTTTTCCCTCATCAGTTCTATGATTCACCTCATCCTTCATAGACCCATCTGCTGACATGTCCACTCCTAAATATCTGAATACATTCACCTCCTCCATACTCTCTTCCTCCAATCTGAAATCCAATCTTTCGTCACCTAATCTTTTTGTTATCCTCATCACCTTACTCTTTCCTATATTCACTTTCAATTTTCTTCTTTTACATACCCTACCAAATTCATCCACCAACCTTTGCAACGTCTCTTCAGAATCTCCCAAAAGCACAGTGTCATCAGCAAAAAGCAACTGTGACAACTCCTACTTTGTATTTGATTCTTTATCTTTTAACCCCACACCTCTTGCCAAGACCCTCGCATTCACTTCTCTTACAACTCCATCTATAAATATATTGAACAACGACGGTGACATCACACATCCTTGTCTAAGGCCTACTTTTAATGGGAAATAATCTCCCTCCTACACACTCTAACCTGACCCTCACTATCCTCATAAAAACTCTTCACTGCTTTCAGTAACCTACCTCCTATTCCATACACCTGCAACATCTGCCACATTGCTCCCCTATCCACCCTGTCGTACGCCTTTTCCAAATCCATAAATGCCACAAAAACCTCTTTACCCTTATCTAAATACTGTTCACCTATATGTTTCACTGTAAACACTTGGTCAACACACCCCCTACCTTTCTTAAAGCTTCCTTGTTCACCTGCTGTCCTACTCTCCGTCTTACTCTTAATTCTTTCAATAATAACTCTACCATACACTTTACCAGGTATACTCAATAGACTTATTTCCCTATAATTTTTGCACTCTCTTTTGTCCCCTTTACCTTTATACAAAGGAACTATGCACGCTCTATGCCAATCCTTAGGTACCTTACCCTCTTCCATACATTTATTAAATAATAACACCAACCACTCCAAAACTATATCCCCACCTGCTTTTAACATTTCTATCTTTATCCCATCAATCCCAGCTTCCTTACCCCCTTTCATTCTACCAACTGCCTCAAGAACTTCCCCCACACTCACAACTGGCTCTTCCACACTCCTACAAGATATTATTCCTCCTTGCCCTATACACGAAATCACAGCTTCCCTGTCTTCATCAACATTTAACAACTCCTCAAAATATTCCCTCCATCTTCCCGATACCTCTAACTCTCCATTTAATAACTCTCCTCTCTTATTTTTAACTGTCAAATCCATTTGTTCCCTAGGCTTTCTCAACTTATTAATCTCACTCCAAAACTTTTTCTTATTTCAACAAAATTTGTTGATAGCATCTCACCCACTCTCTCATTTGCTCTCTTTTTACATTGCTTCACCACTCTCTTAACCTCTCTTTTACTCTCCATAAACTCTTCCCTCCTTGTATACTTTGTAAAAACATCTCATATGCTAATTTTTTCTCCCTTACTACTCTCTTTACATCATTCCAACAATCGCTCTTCTTCCCTCCCGCACCCACTTTCGTGTAACCATAAACTTCTGCTGAACACTCTAACACTGCAGTCTTAAACCTACCCCATACATCTTCGACCCCATTGGCTACACTCTGACTAGCCCATCTATCCTCCAATAGTTGCTTATATCTTACCCTAACTGCCTGCTCTTTTAGTTTATAAACCTTCACCTCTCTCTTGCTGCTTCTATTTTCCTTGTATCCCATCTACCTTTTACTCCCACTGTAGCTACAATTAGAAAGTGATCTGATATATCTGTGGCCCCTCTATAAACATGCACATCCTGAAGTCTACTCAACAGTCTTTTATCTACCAATACATAGTCCATCAAACTACTGCCATTACTCCCTACATCATATCTTGTATACTTATTTATCCTCTTTTTCTTAAAATATGTATTACCTATAACTAAACCCCTTTCTATACAAAGTTCAATCAAAGGGCTCCCATTATCATTTACACCTGGCACCCCAAACTTACCTACCACACCCTCTCTAAATGTTTCTCCTACTTTAGCATTTAGGTCCCCTACCACAATTACTCTCTCACTTGGTTCAAAAGTTCCTATACATTCGCTTAACATCTCCCAAAATCTCTCTCTCTCCTCTACACTCCTCTCTTCTCCAGGTGCATACACGCTTATTATGACCCACTTTTCGCATCCGACCCTTATTTTAATCCACATAATCCTTGAATTTATTCATTTACACACACACACACACACACACACACACACACACACACACACACACACACACACACACACACACACACACACACACACACACACACACACACACACACACACACACACACACACACACACACACACACACACACACACACACACACACACACACACACACACACACACACACACACACACACACACACACACACACACACACACACACACACATACATATATATACTATATTATACAATGCGCTAGCCAATTACTCGAACCCATGTTGTACTGGCCGCCTGAGCGCAGTGTTGTTATTGATCAATAACACTCGTTCGTGGTTACAATAATATATATTGACCCCTGAAATTCTCTCCAGGTAGATATATATATATATATATATATATATATATATATATTAAAAGCTGCAGTGATGGTTCAAATATGATATACATTGATATCTCTTTGATATAAACTATAGTTTGCGGATAATAACATTGCAAGTACTTGACGCGGGTGAAGTGATTACAGAGTGATTATCCGCACTGTGTTTTACCCAAGACAGCAGATGTTAACACTCTGAGCTGCAACACGAGTTAGTTATTAAGGGGTAAATAATCTGGTTGAGGAGCCTGTTAAGAGTATCCCTGAGTCTGGCTTCATTAATGAACACTTACTTTTGCTTTCATATGAATGAAAAAAAAAGATTTTTAAACTTGGTGGGTTAGAGGAGCTGGTGATCGTTGGCGCTATAAATTACGCCGGGTCTGAGGCTGCAACAAACACTTGCAGTAGATAAAGTTCCTGCATACAACACACCTGTGTTGCAAGTCACCTTCACCATGACTGGTGTTGCAAGTCACCTTCACCATGACTGGTGTTGCAAGTCACCTTCACCATGACTGGTGTTGCAAGTCACCTTCACCATGGCTGGTGTTGCAAGTCACCTTCACCATGGCTGGTGTTGCAAGTCACCTTTACCATGACTGGTGTTGCAAGTCACCTTCACCATGGCTGGTGTTGCAAGTCACCTTTACCATGACTGGTGTTGCAAGTCACCTTCACCATGGCTGGTGTTGCAAGTCACCTTCACCATGACTGGTGTTGGCAAGTCACCTTCACCATGACTGGTGTTGCAAGTCATGGCTGGTGTTGCAAGTCACCTTCACCATGACTGGTGTTGCAAGCCATCTTCACCATGACTGGTGTTGCAAGTCACCTTCACCATGACTGGTGTTGCAAGTCACCTTCACCATGACTGGTGTTGCAAGTCACCTTCACCATGACTGGTGTTGCAAGTCACCTTCACCATGACTGGTGTTGCAAGTCACCTTCACCATGACTGGTGTTGCAAGTCATGGCTGGTGTTGCAAGTCACCTTCACCATGACTGGTGTTGCAAGCCATGGCTGGTGTTGCAAGTCACCTTCACCATTACTTGTGTTGCAAGTCACCTTCACCATTACTTGTGTTGCAAGTCACCTTCACCATGACTTGTGTTGCAAGTCACCTTCACCATAACTGGTGTTGCAAGTCACCTTCGCCATGACTGGTGTTGCAAGCCATGGCTGGTGTTGCAAGTCACCTTCACCATGACTGGTGTTGCAAGCCACCTTCACCATGAGTGGTGCAAGCCACCTTCACTATGACTGGTGTTGCAAGTCACCTTCACCATGACTGGTGTTGCAAGTCACCTTCACCATGACTGGTGTTGCAAGTCATTTTCACCATGACTGGTGTTGCAAGTCATTTTCACCATGACTGGTGTTGCAAGTCATTTTCACCATGACTGGTGTTGCAAGCCATGGCTGGTGTTGCAAGTCACCTTCACCATGACTGGTGTTGCAAGTCATTTTTGGTTTTGCAAGTCACCTTCACCATGACTGGTGTTGCAAACCACCTTCACCATGACTGGTGTTGCAAGTCACCTTCACCATGACTGGTGTTGCAAGCCATGGCTGGTGTTGCAAGTCACCTTCACCATGACTGGTGTTGCAAGTCACCGTCACCATGACTGATGTTGCAAGTCACCTTCATGACTGGTGTTGCAAGTCACCTTTACCATGACTGGTGTTGCAAGTCACCTTCACCATGGCTGGTGTTGCAAGTCACCACCATGGCTGGTGTTGCAAGTCACCTTCATGGCTGGTGTTGCAAGTCACCTTTACCGTGACTGCTGCTACAAGTCACTTTCACCGTGTCTGCTGCTACAAGTCACCTTCACCGTGACTGCTGCTACAAGTCACCTTCACCGTGACTGCTGCTACAAGTCACCTTCACCGTGACTGCTGCTACAAGTCACCTTTACCGTGACTGCTGCTACAAGTCACTTTCACCGTGTCTGCTGCTACAAGTCACCTTCACCGTGACTGCTGCTACAAGTCACCTTCACCGTGACTGCTGCTACAAGTCACCTTCACCGTGACTGCTGCTACAAGTCACCTTCACCGTGTCTGCTGCTACAAGTCACTTTCACCGTGACTGCTGCTACAAGTCACCTTCACCGTGACTGCTGCTACAAGTCACCTTCACCGTGACTGCTGCTACAAGTCACCTTCACCGTGACTGCTGCTACGCTACAAGTCACCTTCACCGTGACTGCTGCTACGCTACAAGTCACCTTCACCGTGACTGCTGCTACAAGTCACTTTCACCGTGTCTGCTGCTACAAGTTACCTTCACCGTGACTGCTGCTACAAGTCACCTTCACCGTGACTGCTGCTACAAGTCACCTTCACCGTGACTGCTGCTACAAGTCACCTTTACCGTGACTGCTGCTACAAGTCACCTTCACCGTGACTGCTGCTACAAGTCACCTTCACCGTGACTGCTGCTACAAGTCACCTTCACCGTGACTGCTGCTACAAGTCACCTTCACCGTGACTGCTGCTACAAGTCACCTTCACCGTGACTGCTGCTACAAGTCACCTTCACCGTAAATGCTACTACAAGTCACTTTCACCGTGTGTGCTGCTTCAAGTCACCTTCACAAGTGATGTTATAGTGTGCACATTATATAATCTAGCAGCAAGTGCATGTGAGGACCTCTTTAAAGCATGATGTCACAGCTCACACCACAAACTATTGTATAACTCTACTAGCTATGTGCTGGCTTTATTGTAGGTCAGATTTATTATAAGTGGACAGATCTATTCTAGATTAACTGTAAATCTATTGTAAGTGGACGATGATAGGCTGGATAACTTGAACCAAAACAAGGGATGCCAAGCCACTGATAAGCTTCGTCACTTATTCTCTCTAGGCTGGAACACTAAAGAAGATACAAAGAACATTTACTGCTCTTGTAAATTCAGTTCAGCACCTAAGTTATTGGGAACACTTGAAGTCCCCTGATTTGCTCTCCTTGGAACGTAGGTGAGAAAGATCCATCATAATTTACACTTTTAAAATTCTAAAAGAAGTTGTTCCAAATCTGCACACAAAATCTCTCCATGTGAAAGCAAAATCTTCGGCAGACGGTGTTATCCCACAACTGACAAGCTAAGGTGCATGATAAGTGTAAAGTGACCAAGACTCAACACCATTCATATGGAAAACTATTAACCCCTTGTTGTCTTCAAGAGAAATTTGGTTTCTTCAGTCTGTTTCTGATAAGGTGGGTTGAGGTGCGTACATTGGACTACGTGCAGCTAATATTCTTAACAGGCTGTTGATCAGGTCAACCTCTAGACGGCACGCTCTGCCACTTTTATGTTCAAACCTGATTTATTAAAAAAGTCAACATTCCATTCTTAATAACTGACTTGTATTCAGACCGTAATGTAGGTATGTCAATAATATAGCTATGTCAATAGTTAAGCTATGTCAATGATATAGGTAAAAGAAAAAGAAAGAGAAGATGTAAACTAGAAACAGAGAGATGCTCCGCATACAGGCGAAGACGAAGAATCACAGAACTGCTGAGAGGGGCCAATATATCTGAAATACGAAGGGAGGCACTGGTCAGTGAAATAGCAAATATCGAACTTAAGCTGAAGGAATCTTACAGGAGACAAGAATCGCAAGAACTAAAAGGCATATAGGAAATTGAAAAAAAAAATACTTCTCTTATGCCAAATCTAAGGGAAAAACAACATCCAGTATTAGGCCTTGCCAGGTCACCATTTGGAGAAGACCCGGGCCGGATGTACCGGCGAACCTACAACAACAACAGTATTAGGCCCCTGCTTAGGCGAGATGACATACACAGATGTCAGCAAAGAAATGAGTGAGATACTAAAGTCCCAATACGACTCAGTGTTCAGCGAGCCGCTGCCCAGACTAAGGGTCAACAATCTAAATGAATTCTTTATGAACGAGACCCAAAATTTGGTCATCTCAAATATCTCTGATATTATCTTAACACTACAAGACTTTGAAAAAGCAGTAAATGACATGCCCATGCACTCTGCCCCAGACCCAGACTCATGGAACTTCGTGTTCATCAAGAACTGCAAGAAGCCCCTGTCACGTGCTTTCAGCATTCTATGGAGAGGGAGCATGGACACAGGGGTCATCCCCCACTCACTAAAAACAACAGACATAGCCCCACTCTACAAAGGTGGCAGTAAAGCAATTGCAAAGAACTAGAGACCGATAGCACTAACATCTCATATAAAAATCTTTGAAAGGGTTCTAAGAAGCAAGATCGCCATCCACCTAGATACCCATCAATTACACAACCCAGGGCAACACGAGTTTAGTGCAGGTCGCTCCTGCCTGTCCCAGCTACTGGACCACTATGGCAAGGTTCTTGATGCTATAGAGGATTAACAAAATGCAAATGAGGTATACACATATTTTGTTGAAAAAGCCTTCAACGTGTGTGACCATGGTGTAATAGCGCACAAAATGCGTATTAAAGGAATAACAGGAAAAGTTGGTAGATGGATCTATAACTTCCTGACAAATAGAACACAAAGAATAAACAGAGTAAAGTCTGAGGCAGCTACGGTGAAAAGCTCTGTTCCACAAGGCACAGTACTCTCTCCCATCCTATTCCTTATCCTCATATCTGACATAGAGATGTAAGCCATAGATCTGTGTCTTCTTTGCGGATGACACCCAAGTTGCCATGACTATGTCCTCCATGGAAGACACCGCATGACTCCTGGCGGACATCAACTAAATCTTCAAATGAGTCACTCAAAACAATATGAAGTTCATTGATGAGAAATTTCAACTACTCAGATATGAAAACTTGAGGAAATTAAAAAAAACTGGAAATGTCAGGATCTCGCCTTCAAAGACCACAACAATGTATCTACCGCGTCTGCTAGAAAAAGGATAGGATGGATAATGAGGACCTAAACTAGGGACGCCAAGCCCTTGATGATTCTCTTCAAATCTCTTGTTCTCTCTAGACTGGAATACTGCTGTACACTAACTGCCCCCTTCAAGGCAGGTGAAATTGCCGACCTGGAGAGTGTACAAAGAACTTTCACGACACATAAGTACGATAAGGCACCTTGATTTGTATTCCCAGGAACGCAGGCGAGAAAGCTACATGATAATATACACTTGGAAAATCCTAGAGGGATTAGTACCAAACTTGCACACGAAAATCACTCCTTATGAAAGCAAAAGACTCGGCAGGAGATGCAACATTCCCCCAATGAAAAGCAGGGGCGCCACGAATACACTGAGAGACAACACAATAAGTGTCCGGGGCCCAAGACTGTTCAACTGCCTCCCAGCATACATAAGGGGGATTACCAATAGAGCCCTGGTTGTCTTCAAGAAGGCACTGGACAGGCACTTAAAGTCAGTACCTGACCAACCGGGCTGTGGTTTGTTCGTCAGTTTGCGTGTGGCCAGCAGTAACAGCCTGGTTGATCATACCCTGATTCCACAACAAGGCCTGGTCTCAGAGCGGGCCGCGGAGGCGTTGACCCCCGAGACCCTCTCCAGGTATGTTAGTAATATAGGTAAGTTAGTAATATAGGTAAGTTAGTAATATAGGTATGTCAGTAATATAGGTATGTCAGTAATATAGGTATGTCAGTAATATAGGTATGTCAGTAATATAGGTCTGTCAGTAATATAGGTCTGTCAGTAATATAGGTCTGTCAGTAATATAGGTCTGTCAGTAATATAGGTCTGTCAGTAATATAGGTATGTCAGTAATATAGGTATGTCAGTAATATAGGTATGTCAGTAATATAGGTATGTCAGTAATATGTCACCACTCACTGATGGTAAAGCTGAATCTTCTGTAAAGTCATGTAGTATCATGTTAGGTATTCAATTATAATCATCAAAGAAAATGGGCAGGAAGGTGAGGCACAAACTACTAGCATACAAGTTAAAACATTTCAAGGCAAGCGAGGCTCCTGAGCTAGAACACTCACTGCCCGTATATATTCACTTACCCATCTGAACTACTGGGAATTCTTGCACATCCTTGAACTGTGCTCCTTGGAACGTTGTTATTACGATGTTTGTCTGTTGCATTACAAGGAATACCTCAGTCGGACTCACAATCACAGACCTGTGTGCAGATTATAACAAGGTTGTTAATACTTGTAGCTCACTCAGTTTTACCATTAAATATGAACCTGGGGCGCTCATAGCAAGAATAAATGCATATATAAAAGATGTCCTGGAAGATGAAATATCAACTTTAAACTACTATGTCTAGTGAAACAAAAAAGGAGTACAAAACACACTGCTCTATTTTTAAAGTAAAAGGTCAGTTAACAGTATTTACAAACTTATTTACAAGTTTATAACTGTTGATTTAGAACTGTGTGTGGAAAAAATACATAAACACTTTTATGATTACACATGATCCAAATATCCACGACAGCATAAATACCGTGTCCAGTGTTGTGAAACAGTAGCTAACAGTCCGAACACCTTCACCACAACGAGAACAAACATGGTACTGCAAAAGCGACCATCAAACATCCTAAGGTGGACATTCAAGATGCAAGTACCACAACATAGTCCCAGTTTCAGTGCTAGGCAGGGCACCTAACATGAGCCCCGACTGTGACAGTGCACAGATAACGTCAAGTTAGAATAGAGCCAAGCTCTGGACAGCAAGGTATGACAGCAACAGTCAACAACAATCCACAATACAGCTAAGTGCGTCCTAAGTAAGATCCTTGAGGTAAATCCTAAACATGATGTTTGAGGTAAAGCAACAAAAACACCAGTACACACACAGACTCGCCACCCAACATGTGTAAATATATACAACACCAGGAAGAAAGAAATAGCCTAGATATGATGGCAGAGAGAGCAGCACCTCCAACCAGACCCAGGGACGACTATTACCTAACACAGAGGCAAGGCAGGAACACTTGGTGCAAGGCAAGCACTTACAAGTTCATGATGAACAAAACATAGCAGAAACTCTGTTCACATACATACAAACAATAAAGGTAAATAGTATTTGGCATAAGTAATGACTCAAAGACGTGGCTCAGGCAAGAGAGTCCAGAAGTCAGGCTACATCTTGTTGGAGGACGTCATTCACGAAGCTGACCTTGTCAGGTACACATCTCGATCCACTAAACATCTGCATACTTCCCTAAATAACATAGCTCTAATTACATAAATATTAATATCGTTATTCCTGCATAGAATAACAGTATACATTTTTAATACTAGGTGAATTCTGCTTCGCGTGCAGAAGACAAAAATCATTAATTGCTTTAAAACGAGAGTAGTCACAATGGAAGGAGAATACCATATCAGAAGTCAACATTCATACAGATCTAAAGCATCGAAGAAACAAAGTAGTCAGAATTTGAAAAATCACATTAAATACTTCTAGAAGCTAATCAAGTCTAACATGCATCATCACTTATATATATATATATATATATATATATATATATATATATATATATATATATATATATAAGGATGATGCATGGTTGCAGACTTGGATTTTAGCTGTCTAGAAGTATTTAATGTGATTTTTTTTTTCAAATTCCTTGACTACTTTTTGTTTCTTCGATGCTTCTTAGATCTGTTATGAATGTTCGACTGTGCTTGATATGGGTATTCTCCTTCCATTGTGACGTACTCTCGTTTTAAAGCAATTAATTCATCTGTACATCCTTTCATGTCCTTTTTTTTCTCTATATATTCTTGTAAGCTTACTAGGCCTGCACTGGTGTAAGCCTTGTTCATTGTGGCGTCACTGACACAATAATAGAACATGTCAACATCCACCAGATATCAGAAATATTGTTTGAACTAGTGTAGAATTTTTCAAGAATAACCCGTATTATTACCTTTCTTAAGTGACATTAACCAGGCTGTGATGGCCGTGTAGGCCAGCAAGCCAGCAACAGTCGGGTTAAATAGGTAATCAACATGAATGCTCGGCCCCAGGACGAGCTGCAAGGGTTGAAGAAGTTTAGGAATCGGTCACACCATTACAGATGTCATCACAAGGAAAGGCACCTCATCCAGGTGAACGAAACACTGAACCCAAATTAATACAATTGTTCAAAACAATAATATAACCTGGATGATCTTTATTAATCTGGATGTTGGTAACATCCTGGATGACTCTCATTGATCTGGATGATGGTAACATCCTGGATGACTATCATTGATCTGGATGATGGTAACATCCTGGATGACTATCATTGATCTGGATGATGGTAACATCCTGGATGACTATCATTGATCTGGATGACTATCATTGATCTAGATGATGGTAACATCCTGGATGACTATCATTGATCTGGATGATGGTAACATCCTGGATGACTATCATTGATCTGGATGACTATCATTGATCTAGATGATGGTAACATCCTGGATGACTATCATTGATCTGGATGATGGTAACATCCTGGATGACTATCATTGATCTGGATAACTATCATTGATCTAGATGATGGTAACATCATGGATGACTATCATTGATCTAGATGATGGTAACATCCTGGATGATTGTCATTGATCTGGATGATGGTAACATCCTGAATGACTATCATTGATCTAGATGATGGTAACATCATGGATGACTATCATTGATCTAGATGATGGTAACATCCTGGATGACTATCATTGATCTAGATGATGGTAACATCATGGATGATTGTCATTGATCTGGATGATGGTAACATCCTGGATGACTATCATTGATCTGGATGATGGTAACATCCTGGATGACTATCATTGATCTGGATGATGGTAACATCCTGGATGACTATCATTGATCTGGATGATGGTAACATCCTGGATGACTATCATTGATCTGGATGATGGTAACATCCTGGATGACTATCATTGATCTGGATGATGGTAACATCATGGATGATTGTCATTGATCTGGATGATGGTAACATCCTGGATGACTATCATTGATCTGGATGATGGTAACATCCTGGATGACTATCATTGATCTGGATGATAGTAACATCCTGGATGACTATCATTGATCTGGATGATGATAACATCCTGGATGACTATCATTGATCTGGATGATGGTAACATCCTGGTAACATCAGGTTCCATCAGGATACTTGTAACAAGAGTGAGAGGTGAGAGGGAGGAGGCAGTGAAGCAGTGGACACTTAGACAAGTGTTCACCGTGACGAGGTAAGACACTTCTCGGACATGAAGGTCACAGCCATACTGGTAACACCACCACCACCACCATTGCTACCACCACCACCATCCCTCACACCACCACCCTCACCATCCCTCACACCACCCTCACCATCCCTCACACCACCACCCTCACCATCCCTCACACCACCACCCTCACCATCCCTCACACCACCACCCTAGTAGCAGCAGCAGTAGTAGTAGCAGCACCACCACCAGTAGTAGTAGTAGTAGCACCACCACCAGTAGTAGTAGTAGCAGCACCACCACCAGTAGTAGTAGTAGTAGCACCAGTAGTAGTAGCAGCAGCAGTAGTAGTAGCAGCACCACCACCAGTAGTAGTAGTAGTAGCACCACCACCAGTAGTAGTAGTAGCAGCACCACCACCAGTAGTAGTAGTAGTAGCACCAGTAGTAGTAGCACAGCACCAGTAGTAGTAGTAATAGTAGCGCACCAGTAGTAGTAGTGGTCAGCAGCAGTAGCATAGTAGTAGCAGCAGCACAGTAGTAGTAGTAGTAGCATGCAGCAGCAGCAGTAGTAGTAGCAGTAGCAGCCAGCAGTAGGTAGTAGTGTAGCAGTAGTAGCAGCAGCAGCAGCAGTAGTAGTAGCAGCAGCAGCACAGTAGTAGTAGTAGTAGCAGCAGCAAGTAGTAGTAGCAGCAGACAGCAGTAGTGTAGAGTAGCAGTAGTAGCAGCAGCAGCAGCAGTAGTAGTAGCAGCAGCAGCGCTAGTAGTAGTAGCAGCAGCAGTGTAGTAGTAGCAGTAGTAGAGCAGCAGTAAGCAGTAGTAGCAGCAGCAGCAGCAGCAGTAGTAGAGCAGCAGCGTGCAGCAGTAGAGTAGCAGCAGCAGCAGCAGTAGCAAGGTGTAGCGGAGCAGCAGCAGCAGTAGGTAGTAGCAGCAGCAGCAGCAGGGAGCAGCAGCAGCAGCAGCAGTGCAGAGCAGCAGCAGCGCGCTAGCTGGCAGCAGCAGCAGCAGAGTGTAGCTAGCGTAGCGAGTAGCAGCGCAAGCAGTAGCAGTAGCAGCAGCAGCAGCAGTGCAAGAGCAGCAGCAGCTTGCCAGTAGCAGCAGTGGCAGCGGCAGCAGAGCGTGCAGCTAGCGCTAGCTAAGCAGCAGCAGCAGCTGCTAGCTAGCAGCAGCAGCGCAGTGTAGTGAGTAGTAGCTAGCAGTAGGCAGCAGCAAGAGGTGAGTAGTAGAGAGCAAGCAGCTAGTAGTACGTCAGTAGCAAGTAGTATGCAGCAGCAGCAGCAGTAGTAGTAGAGCACAGTAGCAGCAGCATGCAGTAGTAGTAGTAGTAGCAGCAGCAGTAGTAGTAGAGAGTAGCAGCAGCACTAATAGTAGTAGTAGCACTAGAAGCAGCAGCAGCAGTAGTAGTAGTAGTACTAGAAGCAGCAGCAGTAGTAGTATTAGCAGCAACAGTAGTAGTAGCAGCAGCAGTAGTAGCAACAGCAGCAGCAGCAGTAGTAGCAACAGCAGCACCAGCTGTAGTAGCACCAGCAGCACCAGCTGTTGTAGCAACAGCAGCAGCAGCTGTAGTAGCAGCAGCAGCACCAGCTGTAGAAACAGCAGCTGCAGCAGCAACATCATTTTTACCCGCCTAATTAGCAAGTAATTATGGCTTATTTGTCTTTTCGACTCCCAGCTCTGACCCCCCGTTTCTTGAACACTACATCCCAGTCTGTGCTTGTTATAAGTCTTAGCTGTGTTGTGCAAGTCTTGAGCATCCCCTCGACGCTGTGTCACCAGACCTGCTGGCATAGTCTGATCACTGTGTCTTCCTGTGGTCTGATCACCGTGTCTTCCTGTGGTCTGATCACCGTGTCTTCTTGTGGTCTGATCACTGTGTCTTCCTGTGGTCTGATCACTGTGTCTTCCTGTGGTCTGATCACCGTGTCTTCTTGTGGTCTGATCACTGTGTCTTCTTGTGGTCTGATCACTGTGTCTTCTTGTGGTCTGATCACTGTGTCTTCTTGTGGTCTGATCACTGTGTCTTCTTGTGGTCTGATCACCGTGTCTTCTGTGGTCTGATCACTGTGTCTTCTTGTGGTCTGATCACTGTGTCTTCTGTGGTCTGATCACTGTGTCTTCTTGTGGTCTGATCACTGTGTCTTCTTGTGGTCTGATCACTGTGTCTTCTTGTGGTCTGATCACTGTGTCTTCTTGTGATCTGATCCGCTCATGCCTTGCTGTGGGTTGATCAGTTCGTACCTTGCTGTGGGTTGATCAGTTCGTACCTTGCTGTGGTTGATCAGTTCGTACCTTGCTGTGGGTTGATCAGTTCGTACCTTGCTGTGGGTTGATCAGTTCGTACCTTGCTGTGGGTTGATCAGTTCGTACCTTGCTGTGGGTTGATCAGTTCGTACCTTGCTGTGGGTTGATCAGTTCGTACCTTGCTGTGGGTTGATCCGCTCGTACCTTGCTGTGGGTTGATCAGTTCGTACCTTGCTGTGGGTTGATCAGTTCGTACCTTGCTGTGGGTTGATCAGTTCGTACCTTGCTGTGGGTTGATCAGTTCGTACCTTGCTTTGGGTTGATCAGTTCGTACCTTGCTGTGAGTTGATCAGTTCGTACCTTGCTGTGGGTTGATCAGTTCGTACCTTGCTTTGGGTTGATCAGTTCGTACCTTGCTGTGAGTTGATCAGTTCGTACCTTGCTGTGAGTTGATCAGTTCGTACCTTGCTGTGGGTTGATCAGTTCGTACCTTGCTGTGAGTTGATCAGTTCGTACCTTGCTGTGGGTTGATCAGTTCGTACCTTGCTGTGAGTTGATCAGTTCGTACCTTGCTGTGAGTTGATCAGTTCGTGCCTAGGAGTCCCATTATGGGAGGAGTGCAGTTCTCTCGACAATGCTTACATTAATGGTGAAAATATTTCCCATTTACGTCTAAATTTCCTGATATATGATCAGTGACTCCGACCGAATTATAAATATGGTTTATGGAGTCTACCTGGAGGGCATTCCGGGGATCGACGTCCCCGCGGCCCGGTCTATGACCAGGCCTCCCGGTGGATCAGGGCCTGATCAACGATGTTGTTACTGCTGGCTGCACGTAGTCCAACGTACGAACCACAGCCCGGCTGATCAGGCACTGACTTTAGGTATCTGTCCAGCTCCCTCTTGAAGACAACCAGAGGTATGTTGGTAATGCCCCTTATGGTTGGTGGGAGGCTGTTGAACAGTCTTGGGCCCCGGACACTTATTGTGTTTTCTCTTAGTGTACTTGTGGCGCCCCTACTTTTCACTGGGGGTACGTTGCACCGTCTGCCAAGTCTTTTGCTTTCGTATGGAGTGATTTCTGTGTGCATGTTAGGGACCAGTCCCTCCAGAATCTTTCAGGTGTAGATTATGATATATCTCTCTCGCCTGCGCTCCAGTGAATATAGGTTTAGTGCTTCCAGGCGTTCCCAGTAGTTAAGGTGTTTGATGGAACTTATACGTGCAGTAAAGGTTCTCTGTACATTCTCTAGATCTGCAATTTCACCTGCCTTGAATGGGGATGTTAATGTACAGCAGTATTCTAGCCTAGAGAGAACAAGTGATTTAAAAAGGATCATCATTGGCTTAGCATCTCTTGTCTTGAATGTTCTCATTATTCATCCTATCAGTTTCCTCGCAGATGTGATAGTGGCATTGTTGTGGTCCTTGAAGGTAAGATCTTCGGACATTACCACACCCAGGTCCTTCACATTACTTTTCCGCTCTATTGTGTGATTAGAGTTTGTAATATACTCAGTCCTAGCTATTATTTCCTCCAGTTTTCCATAACGGAGTAGTTGGAATCTGTCTTCGTTGAACATCATATTGTTCTCTGTTGCCCATTGGAAAACTTGGTTTATATCTTCTTGGAGATTTGCCGTGTCCTCAATGGATAACACTCTCATGCAGATCCTAGTATCATCTGCAAATTATGATACAGTTTGCATCTCTGTCTATGTCTGATATGAGAATGAGGAACAGGATAGGTGCGAGTACTGTGCCTTGTGGGACAGAGCTCTTCACTATGGAAGCATCCGATTTAACTCTGTTTACCACTACTCTTTGTGTTCGATTGGTTAGGAAGTTGAAGATCCATCTGCCTACTTTGCCAGTTATCCCTTTATCACGCATTTTGTGTGCTATTACACCATGATCGCACTTGTCAAAGGCTTTTGCAAAATCTGTGTATACTACATCTGCATTCTGTTTGTTTTCCAGAGCATCTAAGACCATATCGTAGTGGTCTAGCAGTTGCAGAGCAGGAGCGACCTGCTCTGAAACCAGTTGCCTGGTTGTGCAATTTTGGGAGTCCAGGTGGTTTGCTATCCTGCACTCCCAAAAATTGCACAACCCAGGGCAACATGGTTTCAGAGCAGGTCGCTCCTGCCTCTCGCAACTGCTAGACCACTACGATATGGTCTTAAATGCTCTGGAAAACAAACAGAATGCAGATGTATTATACACATATTTTGCAAGGTGAAAAGTCGACACTGAATAGTTTTGTTGTATTATGATTTCTGAAATACGACAGTGAAGTGGTGATGGCAGTACCAAGTTGATAATGATTGTTTATATTTGATGTTAGAAGCTGTATATGTTTAAAGCAGCTCTAGTGTTTTGTAAACATGAAACTAAAGGCCGTTTTCGTGTCTCCCCTCGTCTCCTTATCTTCTAATGTACTATATAATCCCTCGCATTCTAATAGATCTTTGATTTGTTTTTGTGGTTCCTGGCTTATTAAGCTCCTCACTAATGTGTCCCTGAGTTTTTCTCTGTAGGTTCCTCGTCTCTTACCGACTACCAGTCCATATCAGGTTTAGTTTTTCTTACTCCAAGTTCGTTCCTTAGTTGTGAGACTTGATGCGAACTTGTGTAGTTTATCTAGAGTCGTGACATGCTTTATAAAGTGAGGTTTCCATGATGGTGGTGCACGGTACAGATGAGCCTGACGCACGTCCATGATGGTGGTGCACGGTACAGATGAGCCTGACGCACGTCCATGATGGTGGTGCACGGTACAGATGAGCCTGACGCACGTCCATGATGGTGGTGCACGGTACAGATGAGCCTGACGCACGTCCATGATGGTGGTGCACGGTACAGATGAGCCTGACGCACCTCCATGATGGTGGTCCTCGGTACAGATGAGCCTGACGCACCTCCATGATGGTGGTGCACGGTACAGATGAGCCTGACGCACGTCCATGATGGTGGTGCACGGTACAGATGAGCCTGACGCACGTCCATGATGGTGGTGCACGGTACAGATGAGCCTGACGCACGTCCATGATGGTGGTGCACGGTACAGATGAGCCTGACGCACCTCCATGATGGTGGTCCTCGGTACAGATGAGCCTGACGCACCTCCATGATGGTGGTGCACGGTACAGATGAGCCTGACGCACGTCCATGATGGTGGTGCACGGTACAGATGAGCCTGACGCACCTCCATGATGGTGATGCACGGTACAGATGAGCCTGACGCACCTCCATGATGGTGATGCACGGTACAGATGAGCCTGACGCACCTCCATGATGGTGGTGCACGGTACAGATGAGCCTGACGCACCTCCATGATGGTGATGCACGGTACAGATGAGCCTGACGCACCTCCATGATGGTGATGCACGGTACAGATGAGCCTGACGCACCTCCATGATGGTGGTGCACGGTACAGATGAGCCTGACGCACCTCCATGATGGTGATGCACGGTACAGATGAGCCTGACGCACCTCCATGATGGTGATGCACGGTACAGATGAGCCTGACGCACCTCCATGATGGTGGTGCACGGTACAGATGAGCCTGACGCACCTCCATGATGGTGATGCACGGTACAGATGAGCCTGACGCACCTCCATGATGGTGATGCACGGTACAGATGAGCCTGACGCACCTCCATGATGGTGGTGCACGGTACAGATGAGCCTGACGCACCTCCATGATGGTGGTGCACGGTACAGATGAGCCTGACGCACCTCCATGATGGTGATGCACGGTACAGATGAGCCTGACGCACCTCCATGATGGTGATGCACGGTACAGATGAGCCTGACGCACCTCCATGATGGTGGTGCACGGTACAGATGAGCCTGACGCACCTCCATGATGGTGATGCACGGTACAGATGAGCCTGACGCACCTCCATGATGGTGATGCACGGTACAGATGAGCCTGACGCACCTCCATGATGGTGGTGCACGGTACAGATGAGCCTGACGCACCTCCATGATGGTGGTGCACGGTACAGATGAGCCTGACGCACCTCCATGATGGTGATGCACGGTACAGATGAGCCTGACGCACCTCCATGATGGTGGTGCACGGTACAAACGATCGTGAATGGCTGTCTTGAGATTCTTGAAAGATAACTTCAGGTTTACCAACCTTCCAGACACTGCAGAAGTTGATAAGTAAGACACATGTGCAACAGTTAGGTATATTATTCCGAAACGTTTCGCCTACACAGTAGGCGTCTCTACCGCTTCTACACTCTTCTGTACTCGACTGAAGAAGCCTACTGTGTAGGCACGGTTTAGTGCTTTCTTTGATTATAATAATAATACTGTGTAGGCGTAAAGTTTCGGAATAAAGGTACCTAACTGTTGCTCATGTGTTTTATCAACATGTCGGTATTGTGTACTATTTTCACATTCAGAAGTTACTTGTTTGATGTGCACCTCAGGCAAGGTACTTGCTACTAGGGATGACACCTAGGTGCTTCTCATTGAGTAAAGTTTATATTCTCTCATTCATGTTTTTATTCGTTTCTGTCGTGGGGGTTCGTGAGGAGGTATTGGAGTAAGAAATACACACGATGGATGTCTTGGAGGCGTATAATTAAGAGTCTTGTAGGGTAGCCTTTATACCTTTGAAGAGTTTCGAGAGTTTATCTACTCTCTAAGCCCGGCCATGAGCCAGGCTCGTCTGGTGCTTGCCTGGTCAACTAGGCTGTTGCTGCTGGAGGCCCGCTACCCCACATATCCATCACAGCCTGGTTGATCTGGCACCTGGTGAAGATACTTGTTCAGTTTCCTCTTGAAGGCTTCTACACTGGTTCCAGCCGTGTTTCGAATATCTTCTGGTAAGATGTTGAATAGTCTGGGACCCCGGATGTTAATACAGTGCTCCCGTATTGTCACCACCGCACCCCTGCTCCTCACTGGGTTTATTTTACACTTCTTCCCATATCTCTCACTCCAGTATGTTGTTATGGCAGTGTGCAGATTTGGGACCAGGCCCTCAAGTACTTTCCAGGTATATATTATCATGTATCTCTCTCTCCTCCGCTCCAATGAGTACATGTTCAAGACTTGAAGGCGTTCCCAGTAATTTAGATGTTTCAATGGCTCAATGTGAGCCGTAAACGATCTCTGAATTTGTTCCAGCTCTGATATTTATCCTGCCCTGAACGGGGCCGTCAGCACTAAGCAGTATTCTAAGTGAGGGAGCACTAGCGATTTGAAGAGTGTCACCATCGGCATTATTTCCCTTGTTTTGAAAGTTCTCAATACCCACCCCGTCATCTTCCTGGCTGTTGTGATCTTTGTCTTGTTATGGTCTTTAAAAGACAGATCAGCAGACATAATTATTCCCAAGTCCTTTACGTGTTCCTTTCGTTCTATGTGGTGACCCTCTTGCGTTTTGTATATAGTGTTCCTTTTGAGTTCTTCATTTTTTCCATACCTAAGCAGCTGAAACTTATCACCATTGAACGTCATGTTGTTCTCCACTGCCCACTGGAAGACCCTGCTTATCTGCCTGTCTAGTGTGGAACTCCGTAACTGAGAGCGGGACCTCTGGCCACTCACGTGTGAGGATCTCGTGAAAGGGAGCCTATCTACAAAGCAGCTGGGATTATCTAAGTATACTACACAAGTACACAGTAACACTACTGACATTTCCTTCCCTCTTTCCCAGTTTTCAAATACGTACCTTATATTTAGGGGTGTTGAATTACAGGAGCCACTTATCTGACCAACCCAGCAACACATCCCGACTATATTGAAGTCTTTTTTTCTGTCGTCCCCAATTTTTGTTTAATTTCTCATGTTGGACATAATGTTTGGCGACACGTGGCTGACACTCACCAAGTACTGACCACATGTTATACCTGACCATTCACATACCTCCTCTTGGACTCTCACTATGACTCTTTCCTCTCGGGTATTGTTTGATCCTCTTTAATTAATGCCTTTATTATCCTTGCTATATAGTAGTATCAACCACCTTCTTGCTATTCAGGAATATACACTACCTCTTCTGTTTCTTGTTTTCTTTCTGTTACGCTGACAAAGAACTTAAGTTGGATTGTGTCACACAAGTTAGTCTGTAAACCCATGCTTGTGGATGCTCCTCGACCAGGTAACATGTTCTCGACACTTCAACTAACATCCATCCCTCAGACAAAGCGGGAACTGTGTCAACAACATTTATATAAAATAAACAGGATTTAGGAGAACAAACAACAGTAAAGGACAAAGTTCAGAAGCTGTTTTTAAAGGACAGTATGTTAGGTGTGACCTCTAGTTATTGTAAACCACTACTAGTCTTCTGGTACACTACTTGTATGCCTAGTACTCACCTCCATTGTGTGACTATCGTAATATTGTCGCTACTACCTACGTATACATTTTGCCTCCAAAAGGCAAGCGCGCTTTAGTTACTATTTGTCAAAGGCACTTGTCGATAGACACGACCCGATGTATGGGTGGGTGTGTACTCACCTACATGTGGTTGTAGGGGGTCGATTCGCAGCTCCTAGTGTGTGTATGTGTGTGGGGGGGGGTGTTTTCTGTGTTTGTGTGTGTATGTTCGCTTGTTTTTCACTATATAAATCCATGAGTGCATTAGCTTTTATTAATAATATTGCTGCTGCTACTACTACTAGTAGTAGTATTACTGTATTTCCGTAAACACGTGCAATAGTCATGTGAGTGTGATCTTGGTAGTGATATTTGGCAGTTGTGATACACTAATTCAACTCCTTGTAAAAAAAAAGAAGAAAAACATAACATCCTACCTTATTCTGGCGTACTGAGTGTACAAGTAAGAATGTCAGGAGGAGCGGCAGCAGCAGCAGACCTAAATACCGCGGTGGTCCATGCACTTGAGAGCAGGCAACACTGCTGCCCTATATACAACTCAACAATTTATAGCACCTACCTAACAATTTACTATGAAAGAAACACAACCAAAGATGGCGGAGGAAGTTTTTATTGTAATATTTACGATATTGACTGCTTTACGATGGTGCCTGCTTTACGATGGTGACTGCTTTACGATAGTGACTGCTTTACGATGGTGACTGCTCTACGATGTTGATTGCTCTACGATGTTGATTGCTTTACGATGGTGATTGCTTTACGATGGTGCCTGCTTTACGATGGTGCCTGCTTTACGATAGTGACTGCTTTACGATGGTGACTGCTCTACGATGTTGATTGCTCTACGATGTTGATTGCTTTACGATGGTGATTGCTTTACGATGGTGACTGTTATACGATGGTACCTGCTTTACGATGGTACCTGCTTTACGATGGTGCCTGCTTTATGATGGTGCCTGCTTTACGATGGTACCTGCTTTACAATGGTGACTGCTTTACGATGGTACCTGCTTTACGATGGTGCCTGCTTTACGATGGTGCCTGCTTTACGATGGTACCTGCTTTACGATGATGCCTGCTTTACGATGGTGCCTGCTTTACGATGGTGCCTGCTTTACTATGGTGCCTGCTTTACGATGGTGCCTGCTTTACGATGGTGCCTGCTTTACGATGGTACCTGCTTTACGATGGTGACTGTTTTACGATGGTGCCTGCTTTACGATGGTGCCTGCTTTACGATGGTACCTGCTTTACGATGGTACCTGCTTTACGATGATACCTGCTTTACGATGGTACTTGCTTTACGATGGTGCCTACTTTACGATGGTGCCTGCTTTACGATGGTACCTGCTTTGCGATGGTACCTGCTTTACGATGGTGACTGTTTTACGATGGTATCTGCTTTACGATGGTGCCTGCTTTACGATGGTGCCTGCTTTACGATGGTGACTGTTTTACGATGGTATCTGCTTTACGATGGTGCCTTCTTTACGATGGTGCCTGCTTTACGATGGTGACTGCTTTACGATGCTGCCTGTTTTACGATGGTGACTGCTTTTACCTGCGATTACCAAACACTGTCCAGTTTTTATCACTGTTTCATGATTATCACAATAATAATAATAATAATGCGAGGCTGGTGGGGTGGATGAGGCAGTTGCTTGACTCATGACAAGTGGAACAGAATAGTAATTGTGTTGCCATGATATTCACCACAACACAACAGTAGAACCCAGGAATTATTGTGCAGGTGGTGACCTATTGTGCAGGTGAAGTCTTCATTGAGGCAAATGGCTTGTTCATTATTGTGCAGGTGGCTTGTTCATTATTGTGCAGGTGGGTTGTTCATTGTGCTGGTGACTTATTCATTGGTCAGGTGGTTTGTTCATTATTATGCTGGTGACTTGTTCATTATTGTGCAGGTGGCTTGTTCATTATTGTGCCGGTGGCTTGTTCATTATTGTGCAGGTGGCTTGTTCATTATTGTGCAGGTGGCTTGTTCATTATTGTGCAGGTGGCTTGTTTATTATTGTGCGGTCGTTTCTTGTGATCTCTCCTCCTTCCTTCCTTAGCCTGATCACCTGGTCCTTGACTGTTGTGTTCTTCCTGATGTGGCTGTACAACAGCTTTGGGTCGGATTTGGCTTTCGCTGCTATGTCATTTTCATATGGTCGTTGGGCCTCCCTTCTTACCTGTGCATATTCATTTCTGGCTCTACGACTGCTCTACTTATTCTCCTGGGTCCTTTGCCTTCTATACTTCTTCCATTCCCTAGCACACTTGGTTTTGGCTTCCCTGCACCTTTGGGTGAACCACGGGCTCATCCTGGCTTTTTCATTATTCCTGTTACCCTTGGATACAAACATCTCCTCAGCTTCCTTGCATATTATTGTCACATATTCCATCATCTCGTTTACTGACTTCCCCGCCAGTTCTCTGTCCCACTGAACCCCGTTCAGGAAGTTCTTCATGCCCACATAGTCCCCTTTCTTGTAGTTTGGATTCATTCGTCCAGTCCTTCCTGCTTCCCCCTCCACTTGTAACTCTACTGTATATTCGAAGCTTAAGACCATATGATCACTGGCCCCAAGGGGCCTATCATATGTTATGTCCTCAATATCTGCACTACTCAAGGTGAATATTAGGTCCAGACTCTCTGGTTCATCCTCTCCTCTCTCTCTGGTAGTGTCCCTTACGTGTTGGTACATGAAGTTTTCCAGTACCACCTCCATCATCTTTGTGTGTGTGTGTGTGTGAGGCGCCACATTGTGTTCATTCTTGTTGCAGATCAGCGGTGGCGGACATGCCTTGTGCTTCCGTGTTTATTTTGGCCTCTTCCCCCACCCTCACTCATACATAATCCTTACCCCCCTCCACCCCCACTCATCCTTACCTCCAACCACCCCCATTCATCTTTACCCCCCCACCCTCACTGATCCTTACCCCCTCCACCCCCACTCATCCTTACCCCCTCCACCCCCACTCATCCTTACTCCCGTCCACCCCCACTCACCCTTACCCCACCCCTCACTCATCCATCACCTTACTTCACCAACCCCTCTCATACATCACCTTACCTCACCCACCCTCTCATACATCACCTTACCTCACCCACCCCTCTCATACATCACCTTACCTCACCCACCCCTCTCGTACATCACCTTACCTCACCCTCCCTCATAAATCACCTTACCTCACCCTCCCCTCTCATAAATCAAATTCAGTAGAATTACCAATAACATCCTTAAATTCCAAGTTTACAGAAAGCCTACAAACAAACACGATCTCTCACACTTCTCCTGCCAAGATACTAACACCAAACGAGACATCATCGTCAGATTTTTCTTAAGAGCTCACCGAATTTGACGCCCAGAGGGTTTTTTCTTATGAGTGTACATGCATAAATACACCAAACCATCACTGAGCTACAGTTTCCTTCCTTTTTCATCAGGAACTGTAAGAAAAGAGCCCTATAAATCATCAGTTCACCACGCATTAACACATCTTTAAACAAAATCATAATCCTTCCCAATAGCCAAGTTGCCCTGAAACATCTGCAAAGTACTTGTGCAAGTCAACACTAGAGTCGTCAACACAACCAGTACATCCATAAAACCTGACCAGGACCAAAGTGAAGAACCTTAACCCAATCAAAGCAAGTATTTACACAATCCCTTGTGGAGGCACATAACCTTCAAACAAGTCTTGCTGAACATAATGCACGCAGACACCACAACTTGAACAACACATGTGTACACCACATTAACTCCTCCAACCATCGTATGAGAGTCAGTGACGCCGCCTAGTGATCAAAGCAGCAAACTTCCACAGGTGTAAATGCCTTGTCATCTTTAATCGCCATTTCAGACACAAACAAAATAAAGGTTGCTTCGTTATTTCACAGGTATTAGCCAGAATTCTACTCAAAACAATAAATCCTGCCATCACATAGCAACCTAGAGTTACCTCCACTCGTACTACTACTGTAACTACTACTACCACCTAACTTTCACCTCACCTGGTAACTATGTGCGTAACTTCTGTGTCCTTGTAATGTTTGTAACTGGAGTGCGAAACTTTACAACAATAAAATGTTACATTAGTTGCGTCAGTGTCCATTTACCTAACATCACTTTACCTCACCCACCCCACTCATTACCTTGTCTCACCCACCCCACTCATTACCTTGTCTCACCCACCCCACTCATTACCGTGCCTCACCCACCCCACTCATTACCTTCTCACCCACCCCACTCATTACCTTCTCACCCACCCCACTCATTACCTTGTCTCACCCACCCCACTCATTACCTTGTCTCACCCACCCCACTCATTACCGTGCTCACCCACCCCACTCATTACCTTCTCACCCACCCCACTCATTACCTTACCACACCCACACCACTCATTACCTTACCTCACCCACCCCACTCATTACCCTACCTCACCCACCCCACTCATTACCTTACCTCACCCACCCCACTCATTACCCTACCTCACCCACCCCACTCATTACCTTACCTCACCCACCCCACTCATACATCAGCGTACTCACCCACCCCCACTCATACATCAGCGTATCTCACCCACCCCACTCATACATCACCTTACCTCACCCACACCCCTCATACATCACCTTACCTCACCCACCCCACTCATACATCACCTTACCTCACCCACCCCCTCATACATCACCTTACCTCTCCCACCCCCACTCATACATCACCTTACCTCCCCACCCCCACTCATACATCACCTTACCTCACCCACCCCCAGTCATGCATCACCTTACCTCACCCACCCCCATTCATACATCACCTTACCTCACCCACCCCACTCATACATCACCTTACCTCACCCACCCCACTCATACATCACCTTACCTCACCCACCCCACTCATACATCACCTTACCTCACCCACCCCCACTCATACATTACCTTACCTCACCCACCCCCACTCATACATCACCTTACCTCACCCACCCCCACTCATACATCACCTTACCTCACCCACCCCACTTATACATCACCTTACCTCACCCACCCCACTCATACATCACCTTACCTCACCCACCCAACTCATACATCACCTTACCTCACCCACCCCACTCATACATCACCTTACCTCACCCACCCCCACTCATACATCACCTACTCACCCACCCCCACTCATACATCACCTCACCTTACCTCACCCACCCCCACTCATACCTTACCCACTCTCTTACACCCTCCAAACTACTATTCCCTCAGGTCCTCTCGCGACATACCTGTGTTTGTTGTCGAGTGTACTTTCTCCACTAACAGGAGGACACATTTTCCTGGCTACTGGTTGATCACTCAGGCTATTATTGCTGGAAGCTGAGGCAGACTCACTGAATCACGACGACCTGCCTTGTGATGCTCCTCTTGCAGGCACTTGTTTACTTCTTGAAGACTGCTGACCGAAACACATTGCAGAGCAAGGTATTGTTGATAGAGGGTTTTGTTCTGTGAAGAACTGTATCCATATAAACTATATAGAGCGAAACGTTGTTCCGGTGAAAGCATGTTTTTCACTTTCTTCAGTATTGTCGGCAGTACGACATTCAGATCTGAAAGCTGTTACACTGGCTTCGCCGATTTTTGGTCTTCGCAGATGGTAGTCGTCGTGGGTCTCTAATGTGTATACGTCTGCTGTTAATACAAATAGGAAATATTAGAACTGGCGAGACTGAAAAATATCCTTAACGTATATTCACAAATACTGAGGATGTTAGGGAAAATATGTTGAATAGAGGCAACATAGCCGCAACCTGTGTGAAGTTCACACCTGCATACACGCTGCTAGTCAACAAGAAAATACAAACAGCCATATTGGCACCAGAAGTTTGCTTCGGCTATAGAATACCTATGATGGGTTTCGAGAGTTTTCCAACTGTCACAGCCCAGAACTGGGCCAGGCTTGCTGTGGCTGCTGGCGGCCTGCTGGCTTGCATATTCGTCACAGATTTGTTGATCCGACACTTGGCAAAGGAAATTGTTTGATTTCCTCTTGAAGACTTTTACACTTGTTCCAGCAGTGTTTTTGATATCTTCTGGCAAGATACAAAAAAAAAAAGTGTTTTCGTTGTGCCCACAGAACCCCTGGCCTTCCCCGAGTCTATTCTACACATTCTCCCATGTCTCTCACTCAAGTCTTTTATGGTAGTTTGGAGTTGAGATTAGGTCCTCTAGTACTTTACACGTTTATATATCTCTCTCTCCCCAGTTAGTACATGACTTTGAGACATTTCCATTAATTTAAAGACTTTTTCTGGCTGTGTGATGACCGTAAATGGTGTTTGGAAGTGTTCCAGCTCTGACATCTCTCCTGCCCTGAGTGGACTCCTCAACACTGGACAGTACTCAAGAGCACAAACAATTTGAAAAGTGTCACCATTGGCATTATTTCCCTTGTCCTGAAAATACTCATCTCCTCTGTCATTGTTTTTGTCCGTTGTGACATTTGCCTTATTGTGTTCTTTGACAGAAAGGTCAGCTGGAATTTTTACACCCAGATCTTTTTCAAGAACGAAAAGAAACATTAGTTAGAGATAGAAAACGTTAAGCTCAAATTGAATTCGTCATATAAAGTTCACGAGAGACAATTGGAGCAAAAACCCATAAGTGAATCTGAAAGAAACCCAAAATACTTTATCGCATATATGAAATCTTGAAATAAAACCTCTAGTATTGAGCCTTTGTTTAAAGGCGATGGAACTCTCACTGTTTATTACCTACCTGGAGGGTATTCCGGGGATCAACACCCCCGCGGCCAGGTCCACGACCAAGCCTCCCGGTGGATCAGGGCCTGATCAACCAGGCTGTTACTGCTGGCCGCACGTAGTCCAACGTACGAACCCCATCCCGGCTGATCCGGCACCGACTTTAAGTATCTGTCCAGCTCCCCCTTGAAGGCAGCCAGGGGCATATTGGTAATTCCCCTTATGCATGATGGGAGGCTGTTGAACAGTCTTGGGCCCCGGACACTTATGGTGTTTTCTCTTCGTGTACCAATGGTGCCCCTACTATTCATTGGGGGTATTTTGCACCGCCTGCCCAGTCTTTTACTTTCGTAGGGAGTGATCTCTCTGTGCAGATTTGGGACCATTCCTTCTAGAATTTTCCAAGTGTAGATTATGATATATTTCTCTCGCCTGCGTTCCAGTGAGTACAAGTCAAGTGCTTTCAAGCGTTCCCAGTAGTTGAGGTGTTTGATAGAACTTATACGTGCAGTAAAAGTTCTCTGTACATTCTCTAGATCTGCAATTTTACCTGCTTTGACTGGAGATGTTAATGTATAGCAGTATTACAATATTAAGTGATTTGAAAAGGATCATTGGCTTGGCATCTCTTGTTTTGAACGTTCTCATTATCCATCCTATCATTTTCTTCGCAGTTGTGATCGCGTCACTGTTGTGATCCTTGAAAATGAGATCCTCAGACATTACCACTCCCAGGTCCCTCACATTATTTTTCCGCTCTATTGTATGATCAGAGTTAGTAGTATACTCAGTTCTGGTTATTATTTCCTCCAGTTTTCCATAACGGAGTAGTTGAAATTTGTCTTCATTGAACATCATATTGTTCTCCGTTGCCCATTGGAAAACTTGATTTATATCTTCTTGGAGGTTAACTGTGTCCTCAATAGTTGACAGTCTCATGCAGATCCTAGTATCGTCTGCAAAGGATGACACGGTGATGTGGATTACATCTCTGTCTATGTCTGATATGAGGATGAGGAACAGAATGGTGCCAGTACTGTGCCTTGTGGAACAGAGCTTTTCACTATGGCAGGTTCCGATTTAACTCTGTTGACCACTACTCTTTGTGTTCGATTGGTTAGAAAATTGAAGATCCATCTCCCCACTTTGCCAGTTATTCCTTTAGCACGTATTTTGTGCGCTATTACGCCATGATCGCACTTGTCAAAGGCTTTTGCAAAGTCTGTGTATATTACATTTGCATTCTGTTTTTCTTCCAGTACATCCAAGACCATATCATAGTGATCCAGTAGTTGCGAGAGGCAGGAGCGAAATGCTCTGAACCCATGTTGCCCTGGATTGTGCAGTTTTTGGGAATCCAAGTGGTTTGCAATCATGCTTCTTAGCACTCTTTCAAAGATTTTAATGATGTGGGACGTTAGAGCTATTGGTCTATAGTTTTGCTGCCACCTTCATGGAGTGGGGCTATATCCGTTGTTTTAAGTGACTGTGGAATTTCACCCATGTTTAAGCTTCTTCTCCATAGTATACTTAGGGCACGTGAGAGGGGTTCTTGCAGTTGTTAATGAACACAGTTCCAAGAGTCTGGGCATGGGGCTGAGTGCATGGGCATGTTGTCAATGGCTTTCTCAAAGTCTATCGGAATTAGGGTAATGTCGGAAATCTGGCATACATTGATGGAGTTTTGAGGCTCATTCATGAAAAAATAATTTGGATTGTCGGTGTTTAGAGTGATTAGTGCCTCACTAAACACAGAGTTATATTGGGACTTTCAAGTAGCCATTGATAGTATGCCTATAAACTGTGCCTCACCTCCACACTTGTGAATGCCATATCAGGAATTACACCGACAAAAATATATCAAGTGCATTAATTAAATATCGTATGGAGACAGTCTGGATACATAAGTCATCCCTTATCATTAAAATCCCCTGATGTAGCCCAACTTAACTAAGATGGTAGCAAAGTAATCACGAAAACAACTACCAATCGATGGCATTGACGTTCTATATTATCAAAATCTTTGAAAGAGATTCAAGAATCAAGATTTCTAAACACATTGATTCACAGTTGTACAACGCAGGGCAACATGGTTTCAGAGGAGGTCGTTCTTGCCTCTCGCAATTGCTGGATCATTACGACAAAGTCGAAAGGAAAGTTGTAAACAAACCTCTGATTGTCTTCAAGATGAAACTGGACAAGTTAATGAAATTAGTTCCTGACAATCTGGGCTGTTGTTCATACGTTGGACTACGTGCTGCCAGCAGTAACAATCTAGTTGATAGGCCTTGATACACCGAGAAGTCTGGTCTGTAGCCGGGCCGCGGGGGCGTTGAACCCCTCAAGCCTCCTTCAGCTATCATTCGGTGTGGATACAAAGACAAAGACGTGGAAGACTGCTCTGTTTATTGACATGTTTGCAAAGACTGGTAACCAGAAGAGTTAAGCCAGGTGGAACATTGGCAGTAGAACGTTGTTCCAGAGACCGAAGCCGTAACAGTGACAGCGTGACGAGGACAACTGTGACTTCCCAGTCACTGGGAAGTCACAGTTTTCACAGCCTGCCCAGAAGTCACTATCGTGACCATTAGGCAGGCTGTTTGAATTACAGTGTTAGTACTTCTGCCTGACATAGAAACTGCTGTGGTTGCTAGAAGATTCTGGCACAGGTGAGTGTATATCATGCGTTATAGATAGCATGCATGATAATTATCTTTCTAGTTAGTTTACGATGATGTCTTGGCACATAAGAGTGTGTGAAGAACTGTGGGGACGGATAAGGAAGGTGTGTGTATCAGGTGTGAGGTTTGTTAGTGGGAGCTGAACACAGTTGTGTAAACACAAGCTGAGAGATGTTAGCCAGAGGTAACCACCCTCCAGCCATCACCTTGTGCACCACCTGCCACCCTCCAGCCATCACCTTGTGCACCACCTGCCACCCTCCAGCCATCACCTTGTACTGCACCACCTGCCACCCTCCAGCCATCACCTTGTACTGCACCACCTGCCACCCTCCAGCCATCACCTTGTGCACCACCTGCCACCCTCTAGCCATCACCTTGTGCACCACCTGCCACCCTCCAGCCACCACCTTGTGCACCACCTGCCACCCTCCAGCCATCACCTTGTGCACCACCTGTCACCCAGCCATCACCTTGTGCACCACCTGCCACCCTCCAGCCATCACCTTGTGCACCACCTGCCACTCTCCAGCCATCACCTTGTACTGCACCACCTGCCACCCTCCAGCCATCACCTTGTGCACCACCTGCCACCCTCCAGCCATCACCTTGTACTACACCTGGCACCCTCCAACCATCACCTTGTACTACACCTGGCACCCTCCAACCATCACCATGTACTACACCTGGCACCCTCCAGCCTTCATGTACTACACCTGGCACCCTCCAGCCATCACCTTGTACTACACCTGGCACCCTCCAACCATCACCTTGTACTACACCTGGCACCCTCCAACCATCACCATGTACTACACCTGGCACCCTCCAACCATCACCATTACTACACCTGGCACCCTCCAACCATCACTATGTACTACACCTGGCACCCTCCAACCATCACCTTGTACTTCACCTGGCACCCTCCAGCCTTCATGTACTACACCTGGCACCCTCCAACCATCATGTACTACACCTGGTACCCTCCAGCCTTCATGTACTACACCTGGCACCCTCCAACCATCACCTTGTACTACACCTGGCACCCTCCAGCCTTCATGTACTACACCTGGCACCCTCCAACCATCACCTTGTACTACACCTGGTACCCTCCAGCCTTCATGTACTACACCTGGCACCCTCCGACCATCACCTTGTACTACATGCTTGTAGCCACCCATTAAATCATATACTGAACAGGAAAACAATAATAAGAGTGTATTCAACCAATTCATCTTTGACAATCAATATATTAAGTGGTATCAAATAAATCAAGTCCTTGTGAAATATGCTTTGAATAGAGTATCAGTAACGTGTCCGGGGATCAGCGCCCCCCGCGGCCCGGTCCATGACCTGGCCTCACTCTACAGACCAGGAATCACAGAATTTCTCTATAGCTGCAGTTTTTTTCTGAAGAATGAAAAGAAAAACTTTATAGAAAAATTTAAAAACACTGAGTTCACACTGAATGTATCATGCCCAGTCGAGGACAAACAGAGGAAGCGAAAAGAAGTAAATGAAACTGAAAGAAATCCAAAATGCTTCTTCTCGTATGGAAAATCAAGAGGAGAATATCATATCTGGTATCTGGTCGTTGCTTAATGGAGGTAGAACTTTCACTGATGGCAACAAACAAATGAGGAAATTACTGATGTCACAGTATGACTGTGCTCATTGAACCGGTAATCAGACTAAAGATTGTCACTATAGAAGAACTTAATATGAACGAGACTGAAAACTCCATAAGGTAACATGAGAGGCTACCACTGGAACACAAGGCCAGATCAACCAGGTGCCAGGTCAACCAGGTTGTAATGGATATGTGGGGCAGCGGGCCACCAGCAGCAACAGCCTGGTTGACCAGGCAAACACCAGACGAACCTGGCCTATGGCTGGGCTCCGGAAGTAGAAAAACTCGGAACTGTATGAAAGGTAAAGGTATAAGGGAGCACTTCTCAACCAGATCTCTCTCGGACATGAATTATAGCACCGTATCAACCTTTATTGATGATCCTAGAATGTGTACGAGTGTGCCTATAGCACCGTATCAACCTTTATTGATGATCCTAGAATGTGTACGAGTGTGCCATAGCACCGTATCAACCTTATTGATGATCCTTAAATGTGTATTTAGGATTTGTGCTTCCACAACCTTTTTGATATCCGACGAGTGCATAGACCGATCAACTTTATTGGCCAGAATGGAGGGTGCTATAGACCGTACAACCATTATGACAATTATGGCTCCCGTAACCTTATGATTCCTGGGTCGGTGTTAGATCAATTTATTAAAGAATGCTCAAGCCCGAAATTTTGATATTGAATGAGAGGGAGCAGATAACCTATTGTTGAAGTACATGCTATCCTTCAACTTGATGACCTAGAATGTGTACAGTGTCCTTAGCACCTCAACCTTATTATGATCTAGAAGTGTACGAGTGTGCTATAGCAGATCAACTTTATTGATATCCAGAATTACGAGTGTGCCTATAGCACGTATCCCTTTATTGAGACCTAGAATGTGTCGAGTTGCTCATATAGACCGTATCAACCTTTATTGATGATCCATATATGACGAGTGTGCCTATAGTCACCGTATCAACCTTTATTGATGATCCTAAATATGCAGAGTGTGCCTATAGCACCGTATCAACCTTTATTGATGATCCTAGAATGTGTACGAGTGTGCCTATAGCACCGTATCAACCTTTATTGATGATCCTAGAATGTGACGAGTGTGCCTATAGCACCGTATCAACCTTTATTGATGATCCTAGAATGTGTACGAGTGTGCCTATAGCACCGTATCAACCTTTATTGATGATCCTAGAATGTGTACGAGTGTGCCTATAGCACCGTATCAACCTTTATTGATGATCCTAGAATGTGTACGAGTGTGCCTATAGCACCGTATCAACCTTTATTGATGATCCAGAATGTGTAGAGTGCCTATAGCACCGTATCAACCTTTATTGATGATCCTAGAATGTGATGAGTGTGCCTATAGCACCGTATCAACCTTTATTGATGATCCTAGAATGTGACGAGTGTGCCTATAGCACCGTATCAACCTTTATTGATGATCCTAGAATGTGTACGAGTGTGCCTATAGCACCGTATCAACCTTTATTGATGATCCTAGAATGTGTACGAGTGTGCCTATAGCACCGTATCAACCTTTATTGATGATCCTAGAATGTGTACGAGTGTGCCATCCACTCAGAACAGCATTATTACCACACTTTCCCGAAATGTTGTATTTATGGATTTTGTGCTTCCCTACGAGTATAATGATATACCGTATTTCGCTGCTTGTAAGACTTATTTTAGTTTTATTGGCTCAGCATCGGACGTAACTGAGAGAGCTACAACCCACCCCACACCCCAAACTTATGGCTCCCGTCATTGACCTTCAGTTTATAGGGTGGTGTTCAGAGACATTTTATGAAAAAATGCGTCTTATAAGCCGCGAAATACGATATTTATGAGAGCAGCAGTATAACTCCATTTGTGAGGTTACATAAGTATCTCCTTCACGATGAGCGCCCAACATTATACAATTATCCTCAGCATCATATCTTTATAAGAGTTAGCGATGGTTAATATGTAATTTAAAAAGCAGTTGTCCAGGTATTAATTGATGGGTGTGAGACACGATAGTGGCCTTGGCACCAGGTGAGAGACAATTACGCGCACCCGGTGAGACACAATCACACGCACCCGGTGAGACACAATCACACGCACCCGGTGAGACACAATCACACGCACCCGGTGAGACACAATCACACGCACCAGGTGAGACACAATCACACGCACCAGGTGAGACACAATCACACGCACCCGGTAAGACACAATCACACGCACCCGGTGAGACACAATCACACGCACCCGGTGAGACACAATCACACGCACCCGGTGAGACACAATCACACGCACCCGGTGAGACAATCACATGCACCCAGGTGAGACACAATCACACGCACCCGGTGAGACACAATCACACGCACCAGGTGAGACACAATCACACGCACCAGGTGAGACACAATCACACGCACCCGGTGAGACACAATCACACGCACCAGGTGAGACACAATCACACGCACCAGGTGAGACACAATCACACGCACCGGTGAGACACAATCACACGCACCCGGTGAGACACAATCACACGCACCCGGTGAGACACAATCACACGCACCCGTGAGACACAATCACACGCACCAGGTGAGACAATCACACGCACCAGGTGAGACACAATTACACGCACCAGGTGAGAGCCAATTACACGCACTTGCTTGGTGATCGGGTAAACAATTTTGACATCACAGTATACTTAAACAGTAATTTTTTAGTTAAAATCTTTGGGTTTGGGTGATCTAGACTCTAGAAAGACTCATCTAAACTATATAAGATGTGGTTAGTAGAGCAGGTAAAGGGTCTTCCTGCTAACAAGTGTGGAGGTTTGAGTAACTTCAGCACAAGAACATTCAGTTCTGAACTGACAGAACCATTCAATGGGAGGAGTCTTCATGTTGGTGATGGGCTCTTGAACCCAAGGAATTGGAATTACATTTTCCTTAGATTAAACCTTATTACCTCCCATTCCATTATGGGTTTAATGGTTCCCAGTAGTCAACCAACGGGATATGTGTTGCTTTATTGGTCAGGCGAGACATATGGCCAAGTGCCTATACATACCTGTTAATAATGTTCACCAGAGAGTAAATAAGTACCTGGGTGTGGTTGTACGGTTGTGGATGTCAAGCAAGGGAGGTGGTACCTGGGTGTTATTGTATGGTTGTGGGTGTCAAGCAAAGGAGGTGGTACCTGGGTGTTATTGTAAGGTTGTGGGTGTTAAGCAAGGGAGGTGGTACCTGGGTGTTATTGTACGGTTGTGGGTGTCAGGCAAGGAAGGTGGTACCTTGGTGTTATTGTACGGTTGTGGGTGTCAAGCAAGGAAGGTGGTACCTTGGTGTTATTGTACGGTTGTGGGTGGCAAGCAAGGGAGGTGGTACCTTGGTGTTATTGTACGGTTGTGGGTGTCAAGCAAGGGAGGTGGTACCTTGGTGTTATTGTACGGTTGTGGGTGTCTAGCAAGGGAGGTGGTACCTGGGTGTTATTGTACGGTTGTGGGTGGCAAGCAAGGGAGGTGGTACTTGGGTGTTATTGTACGGTTGTGGGTGTCAAGCAAGGGAGGTGGTACCTTGGTGTTATTGTACGGTTGTGGGTGTCAAGCGAGGGAGGTGGTACTTGGGTGTTATTGTACGGTTGTGGGTGTCAAGCAAGGAGGTGGTACCTGGGTGTTATTGTACGGTTGTGGGTGGCAAGCAAGGAGGTGGTACCTGGGTGTTATTGTACGGTTGTGGGTGGCAAGCAAGGGAGGTGGTACCTGGGTGTTATTGTACGGTTGTGGTGCGGGTGGCAGTAGGGGCACAAGGAGGTGGTACCTGCGTGTTATTGTACGGTTGTGGGTGTCAACAAGGAGGTGGTACCTGCGTGTTATTGTACGGTTGTGGGTGTCAAGCAAGGGAGGTGGTACCTGGGTGTTATTGTACGGTTGTGGGTGTCACAAGGGAGGTGGTACTTGGTGTTATTGTACGGTTGTGGGTGGCAAGCAAGGAGGTGGTACCTGGGTGTTATTGTACGGTTGTGGGTGTCAAGCAAGGAGGTGGTACCTGGGTGTTATTGTACGGTTGTGGGTGTCAAGCAAGGGAGGTGGTACCTGGGTGTTATTGTACGGTTGTGGGTGTCAGCAAGGGAGGTGGTACCTGGGTGTTATTGTACGGTTGTGGGTGGCAAGCAAGGTAGGTGGTACCTGGGTGTTATTGTACGGTTGTGGGTGGCAAGCAAGGGAGGTGGTACCTGGGTGTTATTGTACGGTTGTGGGTGGCAAGCAAGGAGGTGGTACCTGGGTGTTATTGTACGGTTGTGGGTGTCAAGCAAGGGAGGTGGTACCTGGGTGTTATTGTACGATTGTGGGTGTCAAGCAAGGGAGGTGGTACCTGGATGTTATTGTACGGTTGTGGGTGTCAAGCAAGGGAGGTGGTACCTGGGTGTGGTTGTGCGGTTGTGGGTGTCAAGCAAGGGAGGTGGTACCTGGGTGTTATTGTACGGTTGTGGGTGTCAAGCAAGGTAGGTGGTACCTGGGTGTTATTGTACGGTTGTGGGTGGCAAGCAAGGGAGGTGGTACCTGGGTGTTATTGTACGGTTGTGAGTGGCAAGCAAGGAGGTGGTACCTGGGTGTTATTGTACGGTTGTGGGTGGCAAGCAAGGAGGTGGTACCTGGGTGTGGTTGTGCGGTTGTGGGTGGCAAGCAAGGGAGGTGGCAGTACACTCTGGACTCAGCTGGGTTTTAAATGAGCCTTGGTAGAATAACTCTTGTTAACCTGTGAAGTTAAATGTTGAAAAATAAAGGGCCCATGTTCCACACGGGAAAGTTCTAGTTGATTATAAGGTTTGTATCAGAGTTGCTGTAAGAAGGAAGGTCGCCTCTGACTGCTGAGTGTTGCTCTTTACACTTTTGTAAATATTAATATTGCTGCAACACTTTTAGCCATTAAAATAAATGTATTAGTGTTGGTGCCCCCAACTGAATTATAATTCGAAATTGTAATGAGATAAAATGTCATGAAAATCTTTGAAAATCTTTTACAAATCAAAATTTTGCTGCGAAAATCAGTATTTTCCACTCTAAATACAGTGCTTAGATTTATTGCTGCAACACTTTATTAAGGACTGACCACATCGACTCCAGGCCGAGGGACTGACCGCATCGACTCCAGGCCGAGGGACTGACCACATCCACTCCAGGCCGAGGGACTGACCGCATCGACTCCAGGCCGAGGGACTGACCACATCGACTCCAGGCCGAGGGACTGACCACATCCACTCCAGGCCGAGGGACTGACCGCATCGACTCCAGGCCGAGGGACTGACCACATCCACTCCAGGCCGAGGGACTGACCACATCCACTCCAGGCCGAGGGACTGACCGCATCGACTCCAGGCCGAGGGACTGACCACATCCACTCCAGGCCGAGGGACTGACCACATCGACTCCAGGCCGAGGGACTGACCACATCCACTCCAGGCCGAGGGACTGACCGCATCGACTCCAGGCCGAGGGACTGACCACATCGACTCCAGGCTGAGGGACTGACCACATCGACTCCAGGCCGAGGGACTGACCGCATCGACTCCAGGCCGAGGGACTGACCGCATCGACTCCAGGCGGAGGGACTGACCACATCCACTCCAGGCCGAGGGGCTGACCCATCGACTCCAGGCCGAGGGACTGACCACATCACTCCAGGCTGAGGACTGACCACATCCACTCCAGGCCGAGGGACTGACCACATCGACTCCAGGCTGAGGGACTGACCCATCACTCCAGGCCGAGGACTGACCACATCGACTCCAGGCTGAGGGACTGACCACATCCACTCCAGGCTGAGGGACTGACCACATCCACTCCAGGCGAGGGACTGACCACATCGACTCCAGGCGAGGGACTGACCACATCGACTACAGGCCGAGGGACTGACCACATCCACTCCAGGCTGAGGGCTACCAGGAGTGAGGTGCAGTCC
>WNWK01007435.1:0-94196 GCA_009830355.1 Cherax destructor | reverse complement strand
TTGGGGGTTTTTGGGGTATGGGGGTTTTTTTTTCCTGGCTCTAATTCGTTGTAATGGATAGGCCACTGACTGTGATTGGGGTAATTCCATGATATAAAAACTGATTTTGTGATCATTTTCCCAATCATCATTAATCTCAAGATTATTAATTGGGTTCCCCTGCGGCGAACCAAGTCTAGCAGGTTTTTTCCCCAGTTCGTTTTTCACCAACTGTTTAAAAAAACAATCGAATCTATCAAGAAATCTTGACTCTAAATTTCCGTAAAATTGCCCCAGTCAATTTGTCAAAGTTGAAATCTCCCATTAGCACAACATTTTCAATGATCCTTACAATTTCATCACAAAAATTTACTCCTATAAAAATTTGGGGCCTTAAAATCACACCCAAGATAATTTTTACAGGCCCCTAAGCTGTAACCAAACAGATTCAGGGCTGTTTTAATTTTTATTTTCTAACACAACAATTTAAATTCCCCTAATATTTCCCCCACCACCCTTCCTTTTGCCCTTTTGGGTGGAGTTTTTACCTTGTATTACATTCAAAAGGCAACTTTTATTTTTCAGATTAAGCCAGGCTGTTATAGCAATAATATTTATGTTTCCTGCATTGCAATTAATCTTAGCTCATCTTTTATTTTTTACCTCCTGCTATTAGTAAAGAAAACCCTTTAAAGGGGAGCTAGTACTTTTTTCCCCTCTTTTGTCTCCTTTTGTTTCTGACCTGACCCATTGTCTTTATTTGAACTTTATGAAATTTATTTTATCATTTTTTTCACCCTTGTGTTAAAACTACTTTTTCCCCACACACCCCCATACCTCTTCTTCATCAGTTTAAAATTCTAGGATGTCGCAATGGCCCTTCGATCGACTTGGCAATGTTTACCCCCCCCCGAGATATGTACCCCCCCAACATATCAGTTTCCCCATCCATAACGAGTCAGCTGTTAATAACTTTATAACAGCTATGCTATGATTGACATCATGGAATAATGAAGAAACATATTCAGATACTAATAAAGCATAAAATTTTCCCTTTAAAAAAAAGCCACCACCTCTATAACAAACATTCCCCAAAAAAACAAACAGATCACAGCAAAGAGACTCAACAATCACTGACTAACACCCAGCATCCTTCAATCCATTAACAAGAGGCACCAATAGAAAACCAATACAAAAGGGGGTCTAATAACCAGAGAACAATCCAAACGCACTCATCAACCTTACCAGCCTGATAAGAAGGTAAAAAAAGTTGTTTTATGAAACAGACTACATAACAAAAAAGGTGTTTAAAAAAAAGCCGAACCCCCTATCTGAAATTCTGGAAAAAAAAAGTTCAAGAAAATACCTAAAATTTAAAAAAAACAGATGAACCCCTCTCTCACCAACTGGACAGCAAACAGACTTAATGTTTTCCCCACCATAGGAAAGAACTGAAAAAATCAAAGCTCGAACACCCGCCCAACAGACTACCTCACCAACATTTCCTTTGATATCTTTATTATGCCCCCCGACCCATCCGTGGGGGTAGTCAAAAGATTACAGAGGTAAAATGGGTCCGGGACTGGACCCCAAAGTTTTGATAGCTGAGCAAGTTACAAAGGTAATGAACTAACAAGCTACAAAGGTAATGAACTCACAAGTTACAAAGGTAATGAAACGTAAGTAAATTTACTTACTTACGTTTATACATGGTTACAATCATGAACAAATTATAACGCAATGAACACTTCACTAGTCTACACCCGGTCACAACTGTAATGAGTTCTTGGTGCAAATTTTATTGTTGGGTCACACACACATATACATACACACTTACATATACACATACACACACACATAGCGAGGCCAGGAGCTATGAATCGACCCCTGCAACCACAAATAGGTGAGTCACACACACGCACACACAATTCCCGACGGGGCGGAAACATTTCGAAGTGTTTCCTTACACACTCACACACATACAACAGGCCTAGTGTCAAATCGACATGTGCCTAGGACAAAATGGTAACTAACAACAGGCCCAGCCTTCAATCGACATGTGCACAGGACAAAATGGCAATCAACACGCACACACACACACGTGGCAATGCTTTATTTACAGGGAGCAAAGTCAGGGTATTTTTCCAGAATGGTCTGTAATATACCACTGTGGATAAAATACTTTGACATATCTTGAACATTTATGAGTGAGTTGTCTCTGAATTCATTAATTTTGTCGCACTCCAGTACATAATGACGCAGGGTGTGACAATAATCCAACTGACAAAGTTTACATTTTGTTTGGTCTACATCTGGTGGTGGTGATTTAACCTGCCAAAGATACTTGTAACCCAGCCGGAGGCGGGCGGTGGTGACATCCAAGAGTCTGCTTATTTTGTTGGATGCACCATAGACATGTGGCTCCTCCTGCATGATAGAATGATGATAGATGGACTGACTGGTGTCAATCTCCCTGAGTCTTAAGTCAATAAAATTCAGTTGAAGTTCTTTTCGTATTATTGTTCTCAAACTGCTAACTGACAAGCCAAGATTGTAATCTACCCCCTCTTTGAAAGCATAAAACTTAGCCAATTTATCAGTTCTATCATGCATCTGAAGACCAATGTGAGATGGAATCCACAGCATGTGCACTCTGACTCTACTATCCAGAATCCTACCATACCTGTGTCTGGCTTCTGACACAAGCATGCTACAAGTTATACTTGATGAGTTGAGAGCATTTATGGATGACAGAGAATCAGTTACAATTAGAGAGTCAACCTTAGATACATGGACGCATTTGAGTGCAAGGAGTATGGCAAACAGTTCTGTCTGAAGGGTAGAGGCCCAGTTATTGATGCGTGCTCCAATTTCTTTAAGAGAGGCATCACTCTGTATGTCTTGAACACTATGTGCTGAATTGTCCACTTATTGAGGAATATAGAGATAGACAGTATAATAACCTATGTGACATGTCAAGATATCTTATTAGTGAAGGTAGGATACCACTTATTCTAAGCAAATTTCCTAAATTTGCTTGTAACAGATAAGTGAACTGTAGATATATATCCAAATTAATTTCCATGAACGTGCCTATCTGTGCTCATGATAATGCGAGCACAGATTGGCATGTTTGTGGAGCAACTTGCAATGTGAACAGACTGACTGATGTTGTAGTGGCCAGGCTTAGGCTTGGCTACAGGTACTTCTGACAGTTTGGGAGACACAGATGATGATCAAACTAAATGCAAATTATGTGATCAGGCATATGGTCACTGTCTTGAACACTATGTGCTTAATTGTGCACTTATTGAGGAATATAGAGATAGACAATATAATAACCTATGTGACATGTCAAGATATCTTATTCATGAAATAAGATACCATTTGTACTAAGCAAATTTCCTAAATTTGCTTGTAACAGATAATTGAAATGTAGATATAAACCCAAATGTACAATTGTTAACCCCTTTGGGGCCTAGTGCCTAGGCCTTTTGTGTATCCATATGCTCTTGCGCTACCGTCCACAGGATGTATATGGGGTGCACAATAAACTAGCCACTTCGGTGGCAAAATCTAAATCTCTAATCTCTGTATGACAACAGCAGCACTACCAGCTGCACCAGTGGATTGGCCTCACCAACACCTACCCTAATACACTATTCCTAGCTCCTACCAACCCAATAGAAGTCTCGCTCATAATCAACACCCTTAAAAACAAGGCAGGAGACATAAATAGCTTACCACCTTTTATGTACAAAAAAGCTTCACAAGTACTGTCACCAATTATTGCAACACTCTTCAATAAATCCATTGAAACCTCTACCTTCCCATCAATTCTCAAAATAGCAAGGGTCACCCCGATCCACAAAGGAGGTGATCAAACAGACTTGAATAATTATAGACCAATATCTAATTTACCACTGCTTTCTAAAATCTTCGAAAAATTAATTCATAGACAGATCTATTCCTACCTCGTCCCACACAACGTACTCAACCCCTGTCAGTTTGGATTCAGGACCAACAAGAGCACAAATGATGCCATTATACACATGCTAGAGTTAATATACACCGCACTTGAGAAGAAAGAAGTCCTACTGGGAATCTTCATTGATTTACGCAAAGCTTTTGATACAGTCGACCATGATTTACTGCTCACAAAATTAGCACACTATGGTATAAGAGGTCAATCACTCAACTACCTAAAGTCATACCTTAGTAACAGAAGTAAATACGTGTACACAAATGGAGCGAACTCATCCACACAACAAATTACAGTCGGAGTCCCTCAAGGAAGTGTACTGGGTCCACTCCTATTCCTCATTTACATCAATGACCTACCGAATGCATCACAACTACTCAAACCCATATTATTTGCAGATGACACAACGTATGTATTCTCTCACCCAAATCCAGTCATACTGGCCAATACTGTTAATGCCGAATAACAGAAAATATCAACATGGATGACGACTAATAAGCTTACTCTCAATATTGACAAGACCTACTTCATACAGTTTGGAAACAGAACCACAAACGTTCTACTTAACATAACGTTCAATGGTTCACCCATCACAAGACTCACAGAGGGAAAATTCCTAGGAATCCACATTGACAGTAGCCTTAAATTCCAAACACACATACAACAAATTTCCAAGAAAATATCAAAGACAGTAGGCATATTATCAAAGATACGCTACTATGTGCCTCAATCAGCTCTCCTTGCACTATATCACTCACTCATCTACCCTTATCTCACCTATGGAATCTGTGCATGGGGATCAACAACATTAAATCACCTTAGACCACTCATAACCCAGAAAAAGGCTGCAGTCAGAATGATAACACATTCCCGCTCTAGACAGCATACTCCAACAATATTCAAAAGCCTAAAACTACTCACCATAAAGAACATTCACACTTATTCTTGTGCCTACTACATACATAGAACTCTACACTCTAATATAAACCCTCTGCTCAAAATTCTCCTCACCAACTTTAATAGGACCCATGACCACAACACAAGACACAGATCACTTTTTGATATACCACGTGTCCATATCAACCTATGTAAAAATTCTATGCACATAAAGGGCCCCAGAATCTGGAATTCATTACCAGTAAATACTAAAATAACCTTGTCTGAAAATCATTTTAAGACTCTTCTCAAAAACCACCTACTCACCCTAAACTAAATACTCATACTGTAAATTACTTTAAAAAATGCTCAATGTTATTTTCCTTTAAAATAATTTCAATTTTTACTGTTATGTTACTATTATGTTACCATCTACTCACTCTAAACTAAATACTCATACTGTAAATTACTTTCAAAAATGCTCAATGTTATTTTCCTTAAGATAATTTCAATTTTTACTATTATATTACCATCCTACAAAACACTTATTACAATGTAATATCATCATATTGTAATTTGAACAATCTAATATTTAAATAAAACAAACTCAATCAATTTCTCTAATATTATGTACATAGTCTATAAGCCATTAGATTAAGCTGCCCTTATTGCCATGGCATGTCAGTGGCTCTCCTTGCACTTCAGTTTATGATTGTAATTACAAAACCTATGTAAACTTGCAATGAAATAAATATTTGAATTTGAATTTGAAAAGTTGTCCCAGAATGGTCTCTGGTTATTTGTTTTTCATATAGGTGCTTTGTGTTAATGGATTTAAGGATGCTGGGTGTTAGCCAGGGACTATTCAGTCTCTTTGCTGTGATCTGTTTAGTTTTTTTTAGGGCAATGCTTGTTATAGACGCCCACGGCGTCGTGTGCACAGTTGGAGTGCCCACGGCGTCGTGTGCACAGTTGGAGTGCCCACGGCGTCGTGTGCACAGTTGGAGTGCCCACGGCGTCGTGTGCAATTGAGTGCCCACGGCGTCTGTGCAGTTGGAGTGCCCACGGCGTCGTGTGCACAGTTGAGTGCCCACGGCGTCGTGTGCACAGTTGGAGTGCCCACGGCGTCGTGTGCACAGTTGGAGTGCCCACGGCGTCGTGTGCCCGTTGAGTGCCCACGGCGTGTGTGCACAGTTGAGTGCCCACGGCGTCGTGTGCACAGTTGGAGTGCCCACGGCGTCGTGTGCACAGTTGGAGTGCCCACGGCGTCGTGTGCACAGTTGGAGTGCCCACGGCGTCGTGTGCACAGTTGGAGTGCCCACGGCGTCGTGTGCACAGTTGGAGTGCCCACGGCGTCGTGTGCACAGTTGGAGTGCCCACGGCGTCGTGTGCACGTTGGAGTGCCCACGGCGTCGTGTGCACAGTTGGAGTGCCCACGGCGTCGTGTGCAAGAGTGCCCACGGCGTCGTGTGCACAGTTGGAGTGCCCACGGCGTCGTGTGCACAGTTGGAGTGCCCACGGCGTCGTGTGCACAGTTGGAGTGCCCACGGCGTCGTGTGCACAGTTGGAGTGCGCATGGCGTAGTGTTCACAACAAAAGACAGTATCAGTTTTCCCTCGTAATTTTAAACACTGTGACGTCACTGTTTGTTTATATCAATGTGTGTGATGGCGGCAGATCACTAGTGTGACTCTCCTTCATTTATCCTTTCCCCCTAGCCGCGCCACCACACTTAACAAGGTAATTAACACTTTAATTGTGATACTTACCTACTTAACATTTGCTAATTACCTGCAGAACAATCTCATAGGTGAATTTTTGCCTCAAATTTCAAAATATATCTTCGCGTGCCTCGGCCAAAGGCTTTGACAGCGATCAATAAAAACCGTCAGTTGCTCGAATTTTGTGTGTTTTAAGGTGACTTATCGTCATGGGTAAAATAAAGTGCTTCGTGGGTAGAGAATTTGTATTTTCAGTGTTTTTGAAGTGTATGGGCCGTTCCAGTGAGAAGCTCATACCTTGTCTGATTCTGGTCTCGTCCCGTGAAATTTGAGATAACATTTAGCCCCTCAAGGGAGGTTCCTTGACGCTGGTGAGGGGCTCTTGATCTAAGGAATTGTATCTGTGATCCGGTTCCCTGATTTGAGCGTGAATACCTTCCACCCACCCACATGTGCTGTATAATCCTACGGGTTTAGCACTCCTTCATGATTATAATAATGAGATAACATTTGTCTTTTTTTTTTTTTAATTCAGGGAGGGTTAGTCACCCAGGATAACCCAAGAAAGTCAGTGCATCATATGGGACTCTTGTCTTACCTCCATTATGGTTCTTCAATCCTGTCAGGTCGAGACATATGGACAAGTCTCCTCACACTCACTGTCCCTGTTAACCTTCAGTGAAAAGGTACCTTAGAGTTAGTTGATCATTGTGGGTCGTATCCTGGGGAATGGTCAAGTACTACATACTACTGAGAAACTCGAATGTCTCTCAAATGACCTAATGATGCACTATATGTGCCCAAAGTACACAACAAATGAATCATGAAAGCCGCAAGGCTAAACCTAAACCTAACCTAAAAGGGTGGGGAGGTGCCCTGAGTTTTAAATATAAATCCCCCCAATGAAAAGCAGGGGTGCCACTAGCATGATAAGAGACAACACAGTAAGTGTCAGGGGCCCAAGACTGTTCAACTGCCTCCCAGCATACATAAGGGGGATTACCAATAGACCCCTGGGTGTCTTCAAGAAGGCACTGGACAGGCACCTAAAGTCAGTACCTGACCAACTGGGCTGTGGTTCGTATGTCAGTTTGTGTGCGGCCAATAGTAACAACCTGGTTGATGAGGCTCTGATCCACCATGAGGCCTGGTCACAGACCAGGGTGCGGGGGCATTGACCCCCGGAACCCTCTCCAGGTATACTCCAGGTATTGTCCCCCCAGGATGCCACCAACACCAGTCGGCTAACTCCCAGGTACCTACTCACTGCTAGGTTCTTAAGGAGTTAGAGAGGGCTAAAATACCTGTTGAGGGGTAAATATGAAGTTATTTAAAAATAAGCCACCCTAAGCCCACTCATACTTCATAAATTCCTACACAAAATATTAAACATGTGGTCAGTACTTTAGGTTTTATCATTAGGAAGAACAAATAAACTCGCCTTTAAAATAATATACATTTTTTTTTTCAACAACTCGGCCGTCTCCCACCGAGGCAGGGTGACCCAAAAAAGAAAGAAAATCCCCAAAAAGAAAATACTTTCATCATCATTCAACACTTTCGCCTCATACATAATCACTGTCTTTGCAGAGGCGCTCAGATATGACAGTGTAGAATAGTCCCTCCAAACTGTCAATATCCCAAACTCCTCCTTTAAAGTGCAGGCATTGTACTTCCCATTTCCAGGACTCAAGTCCGGCTAAATCTATAATAACCGGTTTCCCTGAATCCTTTCACTAAATATTACCCTGCTCACACTCCAACAGCTCGTCAGGTCCCAAAAACCATTTGTCTCCATTCACTCCTATCTAACACGCTCACACACACTTGCTGGAAGTCCAAGCCCCTCGCCCACAAAACCTCCTTTACCTCCTCCCTCCAACCTTTTCGAGGACGACCCCTACCCCTCCTTCCTTTCCATACAGATTTATATGCTCTCCAAGTCGTTCTACTTTGATCCATTCTCTCTAAATGACCAAACCACCTCAACAACTCCTCTTCAGCCCTCTGACTAATACTTTTAGTAACCACACCTCCTCCTAATTTCCACACTCCGAATTCTCTTCATAATATTTACACCACACATTGCCCATAGACAGGACATCTCCACTGCCTCCAGCCGCCTCCTCTCTGCAGCATTTACCACCCAAGCTTCACACCCATATACATTCATACATTCCCTTCTTTGCCTGCATAGATAATGTTTTTTGTCTCCACATATAACTCAACGCACCACTCACCTTTTTTCCTTCATCAATTCTATGGTTATCCTCATCCTTCATAAACCTATCTGCTGACACGTCAACTCCCAAATATCTGAAAACATTCACTTCTTTCATACTCCCTCTCTCCAATGTGATATCCAATTTTTCTTTATCTAAATCTAAATTGTAGGTAGTAGGTTGGTAGACAGCGACCATTCGGAGAGGTACTACCGTCCTTCCAAGTGAGTGTAAAAAGGAAGCCTGTATTTGTTTTACATGATTGTAGGATTGCTGGTGTCTTTTTTTTTTCTGTCTCATAAACATAGAAGATTTCAGGTACGTCTTGCTACTTCTACTTACACTTAGGTCACACTACACATACATGTACACGTTTATGTATACACACTCATCTGAGTTTGTTCTTTGTATCTTAATAGTTCTTGTTTTATTACTTTTCCTTTCATATCCATGGGGAAGTGGAATAAGAATCTTTCCTCCGTAAGCCATGCGTGTTGTAAAAGTCATCTAAAATGCCGGGAACAATGGGCTAGTAATCCCTTTTCCTGTATAACTTACTAAAGAATAATGTACATATATTCCATATAACAAAGAAAGCAAACTTTATTTCTTTGTGCAGTATAAAATTAAAAGTGAATATAGGAAAGAGTAAGGTGATGAGGATAACAAAAAAATTAGATAACAGAAGATTGGATATCAGATTGGAGGGAGAGAGTATGGAGGAGGTGAATGTGTTCAGATATTTGGGAGTGGATGTGTCAGCAGATGGGTATATGAAGGATGAGGTGAATCATAGAATTAACGAGGGGAAAAAGTTGAGTGGTGCACTGAGGAGCTTGTGGAGACAGAGAACTTTATCCATGAAAGCAAAGAGGGGAATGTATGAGAGTATAGTTATACCAACACTCTTGTATGGGTGTGAGACATGGGTTGTGAATGTTGCAACAAGGAGAAGGCTGGAGGCAGTGGAGATGTCATGTCTGAGGGCAATGTGTGGTGTGAATATAATGCAGAGAATCCGTAGTTTGGAGATTAGGAGGAGGTGTGGGATTACCAAAACTATTATCCAGAGAGCTGAGGAGGGGTTATTGAGATGGTTTGGACATACAGAGAGGATGGAACAAAACAGAATGACTTCGAGAGTGTATAAATCTGTAGTGGAGGGAAGGCGGGGTAGGGGTCAGCCTAGAAAAGGTTGGAGGGAGGGGGGGTTTTGTGTGCGAGGGGCTTGGACTTCCAGCAAGCGTGCATGAGCGTGTTTGATAGGAGCGAATGGAGACGAATGGTTTTTAGGACTTGACGTGCTGTTGGAGTGTAGGCAAGGTAACATTTATGAAGGGTTTCAGGGAAACTGGCAGGCCGGACTTGATTCCTGGAAATAGGAAGTACAGTACCGGCACTTTGAAAGAGGGGTGTTAATGTTGCAGTTTTGTAGCTGCAACAGTGATGGAGTGAATGATGATGAAAGTTTCTCTTTGTTGGGCCACCCTGCCTTGGTGGGAAACGGCCTATGTGTTAATAAAAAAAATAATATGTCATAAAATATTGTTAAGCATAAAAGAAAACCACACATGCTGTGCATTTCAGGCAGACTAATCCTAGTGCTTACACATTTCATATACAGTGGACCCCCGCCATTTGAACACTCCAAAACTCACCCTTTTATGTAAGTGTATTTTTTTAAATGCTTTTATAAGTGTATTTTTGGGGGTCTGACATGGACTACTCTAATTTACATCATTCCTTATGGGAATAAATTCGTTTGGTAACAGCACTTGAACAGCATTCTGGAATGAGGGTGAGTTTTGGAGTGTTCGAATGGCGGGGGTCCACTGTACTGTATTTCAAAATAGCAGGGGCTCCCGTAGCCTGACTGGCAAAGCTTTTGCTTCATACGCCGAGGGCCCAGGTTCGATTCCCAGCAGGGTGGAAAGATTCAACGTATTTCCTTACACCTGTTGTCCTGTTCACCTAGCAAGTACTATGTACCTAGGTGTTAGTTGATTGGTGTGGGTCGCATCCTGGGGGACAAGCTTGAGGATCCTAATGGAAATAAGGCAGACAGTCCCTTGATGACACACTGCCTTTCTTGGGTTATCCTTTGTAGCTAACCCTCTGGGGTTAAAAATTCGAACAAAATCTTATCTTAACACTAGTACTACACTACTACTAGTTAATTAAATATAGGCCATATGAAAATTACACAAACCCACAGCAGTGGATCACCACACATTCCCTGTCTGCTGGTTTGCAAGTAAAAATATCTTAGTTGTGTACTCACCACAACTCACACATTCCCTACATAAATACCAGGGCCATGTCCAGGGCCCACTTAAGAGTACAGTGGACCCCCGAGTAATGAAAAAACTTCATTCCAAAAGCCTGCTCAAGTGCCATTACCGACCGAATTTACTCCCTTAAGGAATAATGTCATGTAGGTTAGTCTATTTCAGGCCCCCAAAAATACACTTCCACAAGCACTTACAATATTATACTTACATAATTGTACAATTTCCGGGGTGTTCGTTACTCGGGGGACCACTGTACAAGTAAAACCCTCAAAAATAACATACGGCCTAAGCATTAACAATTGGGGCCATTTACCAGATGCCTCATACAAACATCCCAAATTTTAGCGATAAACTAAAAACGCTAATAACAAACAACCAAATGAACAAACACCACCTTATCTTAGCTGGAGACTTCAACATCAACCTTGGTCTTACAGATGAAGAGCCAGTAACTGATTTCATTAACAATATGAACAACACACTTCTCATACCAACAATAACTAAACCAACCAGGCTTACTGAGACGAGTGCAACCATAATCGACCATATATGGACTAATATCCTAGCCCCCCTTCAATCAGGGATAATAACAGACAGCACTACAGACCACTACCCCACCTTCCTCTTAACAAACATTAGTAAACCACCACTAGAATACACCAAAGTTTCTTTTAGACTCCATGACGAGGCCTCAATAAATAACTTCACAGTAGAGCTAGAGACGGTTGACTGGGCTATAGAATTCTCCAATGCCAAGGGTATCGATGATTGGACAGACAATTTTCTTAATAAATTACTTAGACTATACAACAAACATTGTCCTATAAAAATGAAACAGATTACGAATAAACGGCTAGGTTGTCCATGGCTAACTAACAGCTTACTAAAATCCATTAACAAGAAACATCAATATGAAAAACAAAATAGACAGGGCTTCATACATAAAGATATTATTAAACACTATTCATCAGTTCTCACCAAACTAATAAAAAAAGCCAAACAATTGTACTACTCCAGCAGATTCACTGAAACAAGAGGAGATACAGTGGACCCCCAGTGTTCGTCCTGCTCAAAACACTCCCTTTTATGTAAGTGTATTTTTTTAAATGCTTTTATAAGTGTAGTTTTGGGGGTCTAAAAGGACTAGTCTACTTTACATTATTTCTTAAGGGAATAAATTCGGTTGGTAATGGCACTTGAGCAGCATTCTGTTACGAAAAATGGACGAACACCGGGGGTCCACTGTATAAAAAAGACCTGGAAAACACTCACAGATTCTGGGCACCCACAAACTGAAAAAAACTAGGGATATTGTCCTAAGTAAACCAAATGAAACACCACTACAGCCTATTGATACAGTAAACAAGATAAATGACTTCTTCTCAACCATAGGATCAAATTTTGCCAGTAAAATCCCAGATACCAATGCCCGAGCAAGTGATTACCTAGATGGGAATTTCCCATCCTCCTCCTATCTTGCACCTACTGAGCCCACTGAAGTCACCATGATAATCAAGTCACTTAAAAATAAATCAGGGAATCTGTCTCAAGTCCCACCATTATTATACAAGCGAGCCGCTCATGTCCTTTCACATGCTATTTCATTACTTTTTAACAAATCACTAGAAACTAGCACTTTCCCGTCACTACTCAAAACAGCTAGTGTTACACCAATACACAAAGGTGGTGACCCCACAGATGTAAACAACTACAGTGGACCCCCGAGTAACGAGCACCCCGGAAATCGTACAATTATATAAGTATAATATTGTAAGTGCTTTTGTAAGTGTATTTTTGGGGGTCTGAAATGGACTAACCTACTTGACATTATTTCTTAACCCTTTGGGGGTCCAAGGGGTCTCTCTGAACTCGTTCTCAGGGTCCACGAATTTAAAAAAAAAAATTATTTTTTCTTATGAAATAATAGAGAATCTTTTTTCCGATCATAACGCCACAAAAATTATGAAATTTGATAAAAAACTAACGGAATTATGCTTTCGCGAATTTAGCGGTATCCATGACATTTAAGCATCGGCAATTTCGCCCACTTTGAGCCCTATTTTTGGCAAATTCCAATGTGTCGGTCTACTAAAATTATAGCTATTTCGCTAGAACTCCATTTATTCTATCGATTGAGTACAAGAAACTGCCTATTTACCAATTTCAACTACCCAAAATAGTGGTCAGAAAATGGCAATTTGGCCAATTTCACACAAATTTCAAACGATGCCAATTTCAAAATAGGGTCCATAATAAACAAGGCAGACATTCCTGGCACTAAAATAACATCATCTCTGTTCATTAGTCACGTCTCCAGGCCCCTCTTATGTTACTTTTGCTTTCCATTTTGAATTTTTATTCTCACAAAAAATAGGAGATTTACTGTTATGTATACAACTGCATCATTGTAAAAATGGTATAAATAATATCAGCGCACTTGTGCAAGAATATTAGACTCTCCAGTTGATGTGTATTGGACGCATGGTGTGATTTGTTTACTCTTGAACATCAGCCAAAATCGAACATTTTCGCTACTTTGCGCTCAGTTTCTAGGTACTTGTCTTCGTGAAACCAGTCAAAATTATCTCTATTTCTGTAATATATCATCTATTCTATAAAATGAGACTAAGAAAACGAGAATTTTTTTATTATTAACACATCGTCCGATTCCCACCAAGGCAGGGTGGCCCGAAAAAGAAAAACTTTCATCATTCACTCCATCACTGTCTTGCCAGAGGGGTGCTTTACACTACAGTTATAAAACTGCAACATTAACACCCCTCCTTCAGAGTGCAGACACTGTACTTCCCATCTCCAGGACTCAAGTCCGGCCTGCCGGTTTCCCTGAATCCCTTCATAAATGCTACTTTGCTCACACTCCAACAGCACGTCAAGTATTAAAAACCATTTGTCTCCATTCACTCCTATCAAATACGCTCACACATGCTTGCTGGAAGTCCAAGCCCCTCGCACACAAAACCTCCTTTACCCCCTCCCTCCAACCCTTCCTAGGCCGACCCCTACCCCGCCTTCCCTCCACTACAGATTTATACACTCTCGAAGTTATTCTGTCTCGTTCCATTCTCTCTACATGTCCGAACCACCTCAACAACCCCTCCTCAGCTCTCTGGATAATAGTTTTGGTAATCCTGCACCTCCTCCTAATTTCCAAACTCCGAATTCTCTGCATTATATTCACACCACACATTGACCTCAGACATGACATCTCCACTGCCTCCAGCCTTCTCCTCGTTGCAACATTCATCACCCATGCTTCACACCCATATAAGAGTGTTGGTATAACTATACTCTCATACATTCCCTTCTTTACTTCCATGGACAAAGTTCTTTGTCTCCACAGACTCCGAAGTGCTCCACTCAACCTTTTTCCCTCATCAATTCTATGATTCACCTCATCCTTCATAGACCCATCTGCTGACATGTCCACTCCCAAATATCTGAATACATTCTCATCCTCCATACTCTCTCCCTCCAATCTGATATCCAGTCTTTTGTCACCTAATCTTTTTGTTATCCTCATCACCTTACTCTTTCCTATATTCACTTTCAATTTTCTTCTTTTACACACCCTACCAAATTCATCCACCAACCTCTGCAACTTCTCTTCAGAATCTCCCAAAAGCACAGTGTCATCAGCAAAAGCAACTGTGACAACTCCCACTTTGTATTTAATTCTTTATCTTTCAACCCCACACCTCTTGCCAAGACCCTCGCATTCACTTCTCTTACAACCCCATCTATAAATATATTGAACAACCATGGTGACATCACACATCCTTGTCTAAGGCCCACTTTTACTGGGAAATAGTCCCCTTCCCTCCTACACACACTAACTTGAGCCTCACTATCCTCATAAAAACTCTTCACTGCTTTCAGTAACCTACCTCCTATTCCATACACCTGCAACATCTGCCACATTGCCCCCCTATCCACCCTATCATACGCCTTTTCCAAATCCATAAATGCCACAAAAACCTCTTTACCCTTATCCAAATACTGTTCACCTATATGTTTCACTGTAAACACTTGGTCTACACACCCCCTACCTTTCCTAAAGCCCCCTTGTTCATCTGCTATCCTGCTTTCTGTCTTACTCTTAATTCCTTCAATAATAACTCTACCATACACTTTGCCAGGTACACTCAACAGACTTATCCCCCTATAATTTTTGCACTCTCTTTTGTCCCCTTTGCCTTTATACAAAGGAACAATACATGCTCTCTGCCAATCCCTAGGTACCTTACCCTCTTCCATACATTTATTAAATAATAGCACTAACCACTCCAAAACTATATCCCCACCTGCTTTTAACATTTCTATCTTTATCCCATCAATCCCAGAAAACGAGAATACAAGCATAAATACCATACGAAAATAGACTGCAAAGTCGCTGTTTTAAACCAAAAACACGGTCAGAGTTTTTTTTTCCTCATTATGCACTGTGTGGTGCAGGAATTTTTTTATACTGCGCACAATGACCGCACAGACCCATTCTATCACATCTAGGCCTAACAGCCTGTTTCTGCTTGATTTGAGGGCACTAGAATTTAGGCGTACTAGTACGTCAATAACCACAGTGCGTAAAACGTACTTGTACGACCATAACCCCGAAAGGGTTAAGGGAGTAAATTCGTTTGGTAATGGCACTTGAGCAGGCTTCTGGAATGAATTTTGCTCGTTACTCGGGGGTCCATTGTATAGGCCAATATCAAACTTACCGTTGCTATCCAAAATCTTCGAGAAACTTGTGCACAAGTTTATAGCGACACAAAGCATACTCAACCCCTGCCAATTTGGCTTCAGAAAAAATAAAAGCACTAACGATGCAATCGTAAAAATAATAGACCTGCTTTACACAGCACTGGAAAATAAGGAATATCCATTAGGACTTTTTATTGACCTAAGGAAAGCCTTCGACACAGTATACCATGGCATCCTACTCCACAAACTTGACCACTATGGTATAAGAGGTCATTCACTTGCATACTTCAAATCCTACTTCACTAATAGGTATCAGTACGTCACCATTAACCCTTTGACTGTTTCGGTCGTATATATACGTCTTACGAGCCACTGTTTCGGACGTATCAATACGCCTAAATTCTAGCGGCTTCAAATCAAATGGGAGAAAGCTGGTAGGCCCACATATGAGAGAATGGGTCTGTGTGGTCAGTGTGCGCAGTATAAAAAAAATCCTGCAGCACGCAGTACATAATGAGAGAAAAAAAACTCAGACCATTTTTTTTTATTAAAACGCCGACTTTGAGGTGTATTTTCGTATAGTATTTATGGTTGTATTCTCTTTTTTATGGTCTCATTCGATAGAATGGACAATATACTACAGAAATATAGATGATTTTGATTAGTTTTATGATGAAAACGACCTTGAAATTGAGCTCAAAGTAGGAGAAATGTTCGATTTTTGCAAATGTTCAAGAGTAAACAAATCACGCCACGCGTCCAATACACATCAATTGGTGAGTCTAATATTCTTTCACAGGTGCACTGATATTATTTATACCATTTTTACAATAATGCAATAGTCTGCATAACAGTAAATCTTCTATTTTTTATGTGAATAAAAAATTAAAATAGAAAGCAAAAGTAATATAAGAGGGGCCTAAACACGTGACTAATGAACAGATAACATCTTATTTTAGTGCCAGGAATGTCTGCATTGTTTATTCTGGACCCTATTTTGAAATTGACAACTTTTTTATTTTGCATGAAATTGGCTAAATTGCCAATTTCTGATCACTTTATTGGGTAGTCGAAATCGATAAATTAGTGGTTTCTTGTACTCAATTGATAGAACAAATGGAGTTCTAAAGAAATATCTATGAGTTTGGTCAACTGGAACAATGGAATTTACCTAGAATAGGGCTCAAAATCGGCGAAATTGCCGATGCGTATATATTGCTGAGATCACTAACTTCGCGAGAGCGTAATTCCGTGAGTTTTCAATCAAATTTCAAACTTTTGGTGTCTTTACCATTGGGAAACGATTCTCTATCATTTCATAAGAAAAAATAATTTATTTATTTTTTTTAAATTTTGCGACAACAGGATTGAGGGTTGAGGATTGAGGGTTGCGACAGTCAAAGGGTTAAAGACACAACCTCCTCGACACGACCACTTGATACTGGAGTACCACAGGAAAGTGTCCTTGGTCCCCTGCTCTTCCTCTTATACATCAATGATCTTCCCAATGTATCACAACACCTGAAACCAATACTCTTTGCTGACGACACGACTTATGTCATCTTCCACCCAAATCTTGCCATGCTCAACACCATTATTAACGACGAATTACTAAAAATATCTACATGGATGACAGCCAACAAACTTACACTCAACATTGATAAGACCTATATTATGTTTGGTAACAGAGCAGGTGATGCACAATTAAACATTAAGATCAACAACACTCCTATTGCTAAACATAATGAGGGCAAATTCCTGGGCCTTCACCTCGACAGCAACCTGAAATTCAGCACTCATATCCAACATATAACAAAGAAAGTGTCCAAAACTGTGGGGATCCTCTCTAAGATACGTTACTATTTACCACAATCAGCCCTACTCACACTATACTACAGTAGATCGTCATTTAGCATGGTAGTTACGTTCCTGAAAACGTCGTGTTAGATAATTTCGTGTTAAATAATTAAAAGAACTTATGGGAGTCCCCAAAAATCCAAACAAGTTTTTTTTAGACCAACAGATCTTGCAAAAATTGAAGGTGAATATGTAATTGTAGTTCATTGTCGTGATATATTACTGCTTAAGACTACAAATGCAATAGAAATAATAGTATTTCTTACCTTAAATTGTGGGTAATGATGTTTGTGGATGGTTGTGAAGAGTGGATATGGATGGTGTGGCCCAACAGGGCTGAAATGGATATGTAATTGTAGTACATTGTCGTGATATATTACTGCTTAAGACTACAAATGCAATAGAAATAATAGTATATTTCTTACCTTAAATTGTGGGTAATGATGTTTGTGGATGGTAGTGAAGAGTGGATATGGATGGTGTGGCCCTACTGGGCTGAGGTGGATGCTTGTTGGTTGTCGGTAGAAGTGGATGGTAGAGGTTCTGGTGCTGAAGTCGATGGTTGTATTGGAGTGTGCATAAATTCTGTAATGGATCTCTGGGCTCTTTTATTCTGCATTACATTATACAGCTGATGGTAAGGCATCATCAGCTGGTCTAGACCCCGTTTCAAAGCCCTACTTCTAGCTTTGTCAGGGTCCTCTTCAGTGAAAAAGTCTGCTAGTTTAGCAGCAACATGGAACTGCTCACGTAACTGCTGCAATGTTAACTGTTTTTCTTCAGGTTCTTCTTCATCTTCTTCTGTTATCTCCCTCCCTTGTATCTGTGCATCGAATTCTGCCAACATTTCCTCTGGACTCCTGTCTTCATCATCATCATCTTCTAAGAGTTCATTCACATCATCTTCATTCATATCTTCAAAACCATCACTTGGTAATCTCCTTGCCAGCTGAACAATTTCCTGAACCTGACTCTCAAGCAAGGGAAAACCAGTGAAACAATTAACTACAGAAGGCCATAACTTTCCCAAGCCTGCATTTAATGTTGATTGGGGCACTTCATTCCATGCACTTCTAGCATAGCTGATGGCATCTGCAATGTTAAATTTACTCCAGAAGCTTGGTACTGCCAGGTTGGAGTCAGAGTCCATTGATGCAACTAGTTTTTTATATTTTTTTTTGTGTAGTTACATTTGAATGTCTGAATAACTCCCCGGTCCAGTGGTTGAATCAGAGATGTATTTGGAGGTAAAAATACAACTTTTACATGTGGGGTCACATCCAGCAAAGCTTGTGGATGAGTACGGGAATTATCAAGAATGAAGAAAGCCTTGAATGCAAGGTTCTTGCTGTGCAGGTAAAACTTGACTTCAGGAATAAAGTGATGCTTAATTAAATCAGTCAATAAATATTTCCTCTGTCATCCATGCTGACTGGTTTGACCTCCAAATTACTGGTAAGGTGTTTTTATCCACACCTTTCAAAGCACGAGGATTCTTAGAGCGATAAATAACCATGGGCTTACACTTGAAATCACCTGATGCATTACCGCAAAGGAGCAAGGTGAAGCGATCCTTTGCTGCCTTGAAGCCTTGTGCACTTTTCTCTTGCTGACTGATATAAGTTCGTGTTGGCATTTTCTTCCAGAAAACATCTGTCTTGTCAGCATTAACCCTTTGACTGTCGGAGGCCCCATTCTGAAACTGTCATTCTATGTCGCAAAATTTTGGGGAAAAAAAAATTATTTTCTCTTATGAAATGATAGAGAATCTTTTCCCGATTGTAATGACACCAAAAGTATGAAATTTGATGGAAAACTTAAGAAATTACGCTCTCGCAAAGTTAGCGATGTCAGCGATATATACGCATTGGCGATTTCGCCGACTTTGAGACCTATTTTCGGCCAATTCCATTGTCACAGTCGACCAAACTCATAGTTATTTCTTTAGAACTCCATTTGTTCTATCGATTGAGTACAAGAAACCACCAATTTACCAATTTCAACTACCCAATAAAGTGGTCAGAATTTGGCAATTTCGCCAATTTCATGCAAAATATAAAATATGTCAATTTCAAAACAGGGTCTAGAATAAACAATGCAGACATTCCTGGCACTAAAATAAGATGTTATCTGTTCATTAGTCACGTCTTTAGGCCCCTCTTACATTACTCTTGCTTTCTATTTTGATTTTTTATTCACACAAAAAATAGAAGATTTATTGTTATGCAGACTATTGCATTATTGTAAAAATGGTATAAATAATATCTGTGCACTTGTGAAAGAATATTAGACTCGTCAGTTGATGTGTATTGGACGCGTGGCATGATTTGTTTACTCTAGAACATTGGCAAAAATCGAACATTTCCACTCCTTTGAGCTCAATTTCAAGATTGTTTTCATCATGAAACTAATCAAAATCATCTCTATTCCTGTAATATGTTTTCCATTCTATCAAATGAGACCACGAAAAAGAGAATACAACCATAAATACTATACGAAAATACACCTCAAAGTCTGCGTTTTATTCCAAAAACATCGTCGGAGTTTTTTTTTTCTCATGCACTGCGTGCTGCAGGATTTTTTTATACTGCGCACACTGACCACACAGACCCATTCTCTCATATATGGGCCTACCAGCTTTCTCCCATTTGATTTGAGGCCGCTAGAATTTGTGAGTATATATACACGTCCGAAACACTGGCTCGTAAGACGTATATATACAACCGAAACAGTCAAAGGGTTAAACACTTGATGTGGCTCATAGCCACCCTCAGAAATAAGTTCCTGAAATTCAGCAGGGAAATTACTTGCTGCTGTATGATCAGCTGAAGCACTTTCACCAGAAAACTTAATATTATGTAACTTATTATGCAACTTAAAGTTCTTGAACCAGTCTGTGGTAAACATACACTAGTTTTCAGGCCTTCCTTCCTCATCACACACTGCTTTAAACAACTGTAAGGGCTTTTCCCTAATTAAGAGAAAATAAAGTGGTGCACCTTTCTTTGTTTTCTGTTCGATCCACTCAAGCAACAAGTTTTCAGTTTTATTGACTTGTTGGGACGTACGTGTCATTCTTTTCGAGGTCACATTTTGGGTTATTAATTACACAAACTCGTATATTCGCCTCATTCTTCCTAATCGTACGAACTGACGCTTCATTAAGGCCATAGGCCCTCACTATATCCACCACACATGAGCCACTCTTAAGCTTTTCTAATAGTATCTCGATTTTCTTTGAAATTCCTAGACTTGAACGCTTAAACTTTTTCTTGTCACTTGCTGGAACACTTGTATGCTTACTGGGTGCCATGATTGCTTGGTATATTTATCAAAATGCAATGAAAATGAGGAAATGAATGTAAATAAACACAGCGAGCTTCCAGATACTTATCGTCCTGCACGTGTTCGAACCAAACTGAACGCTGGGAGGGATGCGTGGGTGGGTGAGGGTGGCGGGGGATAGCAGTAGGACTCCCCCACTGACTCAATGGTTTAACCCACCACGGGCGACCGCGCGCTCAAATTTTTCCCCTCCAGCCGAACCGTGTAATATCATCTTTACGTCGTGTTAGATAATAATTTGTCGCAAATTTTCAATCGTGCAATACCTGTAACGTGTAACATAATCTTGTGCTAAATGACGTTCTACTGTATTCACTCATTTATCCCTACCTCCCATATGCCATTTGTGCTTGGGGATCAACAGCAATTACCCACCTAAAGCCAATAATAACCCAACAAAAAGTTGCAGTAAGAATTATCACGCAATCCAACGCTAGACAACACCCCCCTCCCCACTCTTCAAAGACCTAAACTTACTCACTGTTCAGAACATCCACATGTACTACTCTGCAATCTACATTTATAGAACCATAAATTCCAACTTTAACTCTGAGCTAAAACACTTTCTTGACAGTTGTGACAGGACCCATAGACATAATACCAGACACAAACATCTCTTTGACATTCCCCGTGTCCGACTAAATCTATACAAAAATTCAATGTACATAAAAGGGCCTAAAATCTGGAACTCCCTGCCTGAAAACTCTAGAACTGCTGACACAACCTCCATCTTCAAAAGCACTGTTAAGAAACATCTTATCTCACTTACGCACCCAACCGATAGCTAACCACATGAAAACTACTTTATCTTGCACATATCCCCAGTAAAATACACTTATTGATATCTGTGATTCCCCTTAATTTGCACATGACTGTAACCAAAATTCTAATACAACTATTGCTTCATAATTCTTAAGCTAGTCATAAGTTTGCCTAAGACACTCCAGTATAGAAACTGTATCATGTCAACACGTCACCATTTCCGTTAATATATAAACTAATTGTTAAAGTGTTAAATTTTTGAACTAAAGTTGACCCTCGCTATTCGAACACTCCAAAACTCACCCTCATTCCAGAATGCTGTTCAAGTGCTGTTACCAAACAAATTTATTCCCATAAGGAATGATGTAAATTAGACTAGTCCATTTCAGACCCCCAAAAATACACTTATAAAAGCACTTACAATAATAAACTTACATAAAAGGGTGAGTTTTGGAGTGTTCGAATAGCGAGGGTCCACTGTACCTCAATTTTGTAAACCTAGTTAATCACTACAATTACCTAACCTTAATACCAGTATAATTATTGTGTCACTATAGAGTATGTCTAGTATAAGACTGCCTGAAATGCCTAGGTATACCTAGGCATATTATTGGCCTTCTTGTAATAATTGTAATAATTATTTCATAAAATTTATAAACAACATAATATGTAAACCCCACTTTGTAATATTATCAGAAATAAAGTTGATTGATTGATTGATTGATTACAACAACTTTCAACAATATTTGACTCAACCTGGCTTAAGGACGTCTTTCCAGCAACTTCTAGTCACGAAATTGTTAATGAACATTTATATTATTTCTAAAGACATAATAAATGCCAGAGTCGGTTTGACTTTGGTTTTCATTTTCATTACTATTCATCTCTGAGGAGTTACCAGACCTGTCCGCCTGCCTGCGCTTGCGGACCTCCCCGCGCAGTCGTCGTGAGCCAGTCTAGCTTTGTTTACCAATGAGTGAACATTACCCTGTATGCTCATTCAAACATTTCACAATAATTTTATTGTGTTTATTGATTGTCACTGTGAAATATTAGTCACCATGGGTCCAAAGAAGCTTCCTAGTGGCACCCCTGTGGTAAAGAAAGTGAGGAACACCATTGAACTGAAGAAGGAGATAGTAGAAAAATATGAGAGTGGCATACGTGTGGGGGAGTTTGCCAGGATGTACAACAAAAACAAATCTACTATCACCTCTATCCTGGCAAAAAGAAAAGAAATCAAGGAAGCTGATGTTGCGAAAGGTGTTGACATGTTTGCCAAAAATAGGTCAAAAACAGTGGATGAGGTTGAGAAGTTGTTGGTGGTGTGGATCAATGAAAAACAGATAGCATCAGACCAGAGTAGAGGAAATTGCTTCACAGGAGGAGGAAGATAGACTGGAGGTGCCTTCTTTAGAGATTAAGGAAATTTATTCAATGTGGAATAAGGTGCAGGAATTTGCTAAAAAATACCACCCTGAGCAAGCTGAAATAAGCCAGGAACATGTTAAAGAGGCGCCAGAAACAGAGGACTGTGGACAGTTATTTTGTGAGACAGGGGTCCAGTGACTCTCAAGCTGGTCCTAGTGGCATTAAAAGACCAAGAAGGGAAGTAACCCCAGATAGGGCTTTGATACCTGAAGTCCTTATGGAGGGATATTCCCCTTCCAAACACTAAGCCCTCCCTCACTCCTCCCTATCTTCCAGATGCCAGCAAGTCTCTTCAATAAAGGTAAGTAAATGTTATTTTAAATGTAAATTTATAAATTTAATATTGTATGTAGTATTTATGTGTGTTTTCTGTATGTTAAACTATAGTTAATCTTTAAAAAAATTATTTTTTTGTGAATATTTTTGGGTGTGTGAAACTGATTATAATTGTATTTACATTATTTCTTATGGGAAATAATGGTTCGACTTTCGGCCAGTTTGAGTTAAGGCCTAGGTTCTGGAACGGATTACGGCTGATACTCGGGGGTTCACTGTACTATATGCAATAAAGCAATTTTAAAAATATACAAAATTAATAAAATAATGAAATGAAAAATAAATAAAATTTTTGTGCAATTTTATTATGTTTATTGAGCCTTCATTACCCCTGAGATTTTCATTTTTACCCTATTTTGGGTAATTTACCCTCGTTCCCCAACCTCGGAGGTAGAGTATTACACCTGGGAATGAAAACTTCCTGCCTCATTGTGATTTTCATTTTTGATTGAATTTTACCCTTTGAGTGGGCCAGACTTCTGATCTGAAACTTGTCCACAAGGTCCAGAAAATTCCCAACCCTCCCCCCGTTCCTTTATTTATTCTTCTGAAACGGTAGAGGATCTTCTTCCGAAGTATGAAATTTGATGGAAAACTTATAGAATTACACTGGCACAAAGTTAGTGGTCTTGGTGCAGTTTATGAACATGCAATTTCACCCACAAGAGATTATATTCGTTTATCACAGCACAAAGCATACTCAACCCATGCCAGTTTGGCTTCAGAAAAAATAAAAGCACAGATGATGCAATTGTAAAAATGCTAGACCTGCTTTACACAGCACTGGAAATTTAGGAATATCCATTAGGACTTTTTATTGACCTAAGGAAAGCTTTTGACACAGTAGATCACGGCATCCTACTCCACAAACTTGACCATTATGGTAAAAGAGGCCATGCACTTGCATATTTCAAATCCTACCTTACTAATAGGTATCAGTACGTCACCATTAAAGACACAACCTCATCAACATGATCACTTGATACTGGAGTGCCACAGGGAAGTGTCCTTGGTCCCCTGCTCTTCCTCTTATACATACTTCAATGATCTTCCCAACGTATCACAACACCTGAAACCAATTCTCTTTGCTGACGACACAACTTACGTCATCTCCCACCCAAATCTTGCCACAGTCAACACCACTGTTAATGAGGAGCTACTAAAAATTTCTACTTGGATGACAGCCAATAAACTTACACTTAACACTGACAAAACCTTCTATATCATGTTTGGTAACAGAGCAGGTGTTGCACAATTGAACATTAAGATCGACAACACTCTTATTGCTAAACATAATGAGGGCAAATTCCTGGGCCTACACCTCGACAGCAACCTGAAATTCAGCACCCATATCCAACACATAAGAAAAAAAAGTGTCCAAAACTGTTGGGATCCTCTCCAAGATACGCTACTACATGCTACAATCAGCCCTTCTCACACTATACTATTCACTCATCAATCCCTACCTCGCCTATGCTATTTGTGCTTGAGGATCAACAGCAGCAACACACCTAAAGCCAATAATAACCCAACAAAAAGCCACAGTAAGAATTATCACACAATCCAATACTAGGCAACCCCCCTCCCCCCACTCTTCAAAGAATTAAACTTACTCACTGTACAGAACATCCATACTTACTACTTTGCATCCTGCATTCACAAAACCATAAATGCCAATATTAACCTTGAACTAAAACACTTTCTTGATAGTTGTGACAGGACCCACAGGCACAACACCAGGCACAAAAATCTCTGACATTCCCTGTGTCCGGCTAAACCTATACAAAAATTCAATGTACATTAAATGGCCTAAAATCTGGAATTCCCTGCCTGAAAACTCTAGAACTGCAGACACAGCCATCACTTTCAGTACTACCGTTAAAAACATCTTATCTCCCTGACGCACCCCACCGTCAGCTAACTATATGAATACCACCTATTCTTTTACTTGTATCATGCACACATAAAAAACAAACTAGACTTACTCTCGATATCTGTGATTCCCCCAAATTTACACTTACACTCACCCAAATGACTGTAAACATAAAATTTTGAATAAAGTTATTGACTAACAAATCTTAACCTAGTCATAAGTTTGCCTGAGATACTCCAATATAGGAGCTTTATTAGAAACTGTGTTTCATGCCAAGACAAAACCATTCTCATTGCTAAATTTATAAGCTGTAATGCAGTTACCTAGATTCAATATCAATATGCTCCATAACCTGTATCAATATAGATTTAGAATTATATTATTAGTCTGCCCGAAATGCCTAGGCATGATACTGGCCCTCTTTGTAATTCGTATAATTAGTATTCTATAATATGTAAATCACACATTGTAACCCCACATTGTAATCTTTACAGAGAAATAAACATTTGTATTTGTATATTTTAGGCCAGTTCTGTTGTTTCATTAGTATGCCTTCCATTCTATCAATTGAGCACAAGAAACCTCCCATTCAACTGTTTCAACTACCCAGTAAAGTGATCAGAATTCAGTAATTTGGCCAATTTCACACAAAATTTAAAAAATGGTGATTTAAAAATAGTCCATAATAAACAATGTAGACATTCCTGGCACTAAAACAACATTTTCTCTTTTCATTAGTCATGCTTCAGCCCTTTCCTATATTGCACTTATTTTCCATTTTGAATTCCTATTCACACAAAAAATAGAAGATTTATTCTATTTCTCGGATAATATATAACTAGGAAAGATTTTTCATGGTTTACAGCATCCTAATAACTGAATCAGACCTAATAAAAACCCATAAAACAGACGGGGTTGTAGGTTTTTTTTCCCCCCATCTAGAATATCGACAATAATTAAATGTTTCTGCTACTTTGAACTTAATTTCAAGCTACTTCCAGTTCTGAATCCAATCAAAATAATCTATATTTTAGAAATATGTCTTCCCTTCTATCAATTGATATCAAGAAACTAACAATAAGTACATAAAAACCATTTGAAAATGCACTGCAAAGTTTCTATTTTCAGCCATACTCACAATCTCAGTTTTGTTTTTCCCATTATACACTGTGGGGGGCAGGATTTTTTTTTATGGTGCACACTCACCACACAGACCCATTCTCTCATAGGTAGGCCTACCAGCCCTCTCATGCTAAATTTGAATCCGCTATAAATTGAGTAATATTACGGCATGGACCCTGAGCTGAAAGTTGTGATATTACGGCATGGACCCTGAAATGGCTAAATCCTCATCTTTTTACCCCCCATCCCCATTTTGTTTTCCCCTCCCCCAAAATTGAAAATAGGTTTGAATGCTCAGTAATAACACTAAGGTCATCTCGAGTATCTGATTTTTGTTTTATTTTGCTGAAACTGTTCCAAATTGATCCATCATTCCATTCTTTATGCTGAACTTTTGTTTGTGGTACAGTATTTGAAAAACATGAAAATATTCAGTTAAGAAAGGTTTTATTTATTAAACAGCTTTGATAGGCTAGTTTTCATTTATCTGAGATTATGGATAGATATTTCTCCAACATGTCCAAATTATAATGTTCTTATTCCTCGATACATTTAAATTTCAGGATGTTACGTCGAGGAGGGAAGCGCATCCGTATGGATGAGCCGCCACCAGAATATGATGCTCCACCCATGACACCAATGACCCCAGCCTCAGAACTACAGGAGCCTTACACTCCATATACACCATATAGTACCCCAACTTCAGAAACACCTCTTCATCAGTAAGCACCACAGTACTCTTATCAAACATGTACACTAGGAGTCATGAGGCATGTATTATATTTGTGGAATTTTGGTGTTCTGTGGCTGTCAAGGAACACTCGCTTGTATTTTTGAAAGTCCTTTAACTATGGTTTCTGCTGCAAGATCCTGTTTCATACCATTTCTGTCTTGAATGCCGGTTTGACTGGACAATTTTTTTCCCCATGAATACCCCCCTCCCAGTCTCTGAAAATTTGTCAGCTGGGACATATACTTTTCTCCTGTTATTTTGATGATATTCTCAATCTCTTCTTCCTCTCTCTGCCATCTTTCATCATAGGTCCTCTCTTCAGCCTCCTGAAACCCATAAATGATTAATGATCTCTATCCTCTTCCTGTTTTCTTTTCCTTTCCTGTCTGGATTTAATTTAAGTATCTCCTTTGCTGTTTCCCTTCTGTGGACCTCCAGGTGGCCTGCTATCACTTTTGCAAAGGACTTCTTAGCTCCTTCCCTTCCTTCAGTCCCCTCACTGGCCACTGATGTTTCTGTTCCCATTCCCAATACCTTTTCCCCTTAGCTCTATATCCTTCTTCAGCACTTTCAGTTCCTCCAGGCTCTGTATGTATCTTTGCCTCAGCAGCTGCAGCTCATAACTTGCACTTCATCATGTTCTCTGCAGACATCTCCACTATTGTATTGGAAAACTTGTTAAGCCTTTTTTCCCACTCTTGTTCTATCGTGCTCTTGAGCCTTGCTGCCCATGCTTCCTTCTCAGACCAATCATCCCCAGTTCCCCTGTTTCTTTGTCCCAACTTTTGGGAACTCATTTTTTTTTATTCTGTTTAGGATGTGCTAGATTCCACTGGCCATAAATTTTGTGGGTAGGGGTGTGTACTCACCTAATTGTGGTTGCAGGGGTCGATTCATAGCTCCTAGCCCCACCTCTTCACTGGTCACTACTAGGTCCACACACTCCCTGCTCCATGAGCTATATTGTACCTCTTAAAGCTGTGTATGGTACCTGCCTCCACTGCCTCACTTTCCAGACTATTCCTGACAACTCTGTGACTGAAGAAATACTTCCTAACATCCCTGTGGCTCTTCTGAGTCTTCAACTTACAATTGTGACCCCTTGTTGCTGTGTCCCATCTGTGGAACACCCTGTCTCTGTCCACCATGTCGATTCCTCTCAGTATTTTATATGTTGTTATCATGTCCCTCCTATCCTCCAGTGTCGTCAGGCCGAGTTCCCTTAACCTCTCATCGTAGGACATGCCCCTTAGTTCCAGGACTAGTCTCGTTGCAAACCTTTGCACTTTCTCTAATTTCCTGGTGTGTGTGTGTGTGTGTGTACACACACATGTACGTGTACTCACCTAGATCAAGGTCAACCAATGGGAAAGCTGGGTTTTGGCTGGAGCATCTGCTGAGATCATGACAGTTGTGTGTGTGTGTGTGTGTGTAATACATACATATTTTATTAAATGTGTGTTAACAACACACAATTCTTGTGCTCTTTCCCATCATAGAGAGCAGCTGATGTTTTGTTTTTCGTTTACTGGATGCAGCACTTCTAAATCTTGTATCAAGCCACCACAAACTGATATGAAGGAAAGCACAACACCACCTGTGGCTCCACAGACTCTGCCACTCCCTACAAGCCCTGTGGGGCGGGGAAGGTGGCAGACCAGAGGCCTAACTTGTCCCTACGAGCCCCATGAGGGCAGAGATTGAGGCTAGATTTTAGGGACAGTGGTCCCAGAAGAAGAAGAAGAGGTACAATGTACCTCATCCCATGGGAAGACATTTTGAATGTCAGCGACACTTCCCCAATGGGGAGCCAAGGCCGGGTCACCAACTGGCAGAGACCCAGGCAGCTAAATGCTGTGAATCTTTTAAAAGGTCTATAATATAGATGTCCTGTATATAACATTTTTGTAGTATATACATATATCAATAGTATTTTCTGGTGGGATAATGATACTTCTTCGGAAGTGAGCTTTAGCTTTATTGGGTAATGTGTACAGGCAATGTGTTGTATGCTAGACTTGACAGGAGAGAGTTGAGAGACAGTACTTGATGCTGGTAGATCTGCGCTATAATGAGGGGAGGTACAGCATCTCGCCCAGCCAGCTGTAGGCTTGAACTCAGCTCATCACACAGCAGCATGAGGCCTAGTGGTGTGAGCGAAATATAAAATCCGACAGTGGTTACAATATAAAGTACAGTGGATCCCCGAGTAACAAACACCCCGGAAATCGTACAATTATGTAAGTATAATATTGTAAGTGCTTGTGGAAGTGTATTTTTGGGGGTCTGAAATAGACTAACCTACGTGACATTATTCCTTAAGGGAGTAAATTCGTTCGGTAATGGCACTTGAACAGGCATCTGGAATGAAGTTTTTACGTTACTCAGGGGTCCACTGTATAGAGATTAACATCATGTAGTAAATGTGGAAAAAGTCATACTTATTTTGGAGTACTTTGTACCTAGAAATGTGTGCATTACTGTGTTTTTTTCATTGGCTGCTAGCCTTTGTTGTAGGGTTTATTTTCTTATATTTTTTTTTTACAGCTGAATATAACATTACACAGTTGTGATTCTTTAGATCATCATGAAATATTCATTTACCATCAAAAGTATTTTTAAGTTGCTGGTTCTGTACTTCGTTTATGCTGTCCTGTACATTTTTCAAGAACTATTAAAGCCTTGAATAATGCTCCTTGCGAATTACCATGTTTCCAGTAATATCCTTCACTGTAGAGCAACCTGTTAAGAAATGAATTATAGTGTATTATTTTACTTTGAAGGACACCTTTGGGAAATTAGTCTGAGCAATCATAGAAAAAAATGTATATATATTTGAAGATGGATATTAATAATAAGTGATTAAACCATGCTACATGTACTATTTTTTGTAGTTTTAATTTAAGCTTCTAATTAAGAATATATTATTCTTACCTGATAAAGTCATGACTGATTCAAGCTCAGCGTGTAATATGTCTAGGACTTTGTATGCTCCATCCTCTCCTCCACATGCTAGACCCCACAGCAGGGGTCGGCCAAGAAACACCTACGTTGGATTAGTGAAAATATTGTGTGTGTTACTTCTTATGTTCAGAGCCTGATAAAGTAAAATATAAATTTACTTTGAAGAGTTGAATACCTTAATGGATTGAAATACTAGTTAGGTTGATTTACACTCGGGTCACTAAGTTCAACTGGTAAGACGGCCATCACTGTCATGTCGATTATGACTATTACACTCGCATACATATTTGTAACACCCCTGTCTCTAGCAACCTATATTAAACTTGCATTTCATCAAACTAATATATTTTCAATGAACGTGGTTAATACTACTACTTTTTCCACTTTATCAAATGATACTATGAAACAGCCAATAAAACTAGAAACCATCCGAGAGAAACATCTCAAAGTGGCCATTTTAACCCTTTCAGGGTCGAGACCCCCGCTCCTTAACTCGTTTTCAGGGTCGAAACAAAAGTATGAAATTTGGTGAAAAACTTATGGAATTATGCTCTCTCAAAGTTAGTGGTATCGACGATATTTACACATCAGCGATTTCGCCCACTTTGAGCTCTATTTTCGGCTAATTCCAATGTCTCAGTCTACTAAAATTAAAGCTATTTTTCTAGAATTTCATTTGTTATATCGATTGAGTACAAGAAACCGCCAATTTACCAATTTCATCTACCCAATAAAGTGGTCAGAAATTGGCAATTTGGCCAATTTCACACAAATTTCAAAAGATGCCAATTTCAAAATAGGGTCCAGAATAAACAAGACAGACATTCCTGGCACTAAAATAACATTTTATCTGTTCATTAGTCACACCTCCAGGCCCCTCTTACAATACTTTTGCTTTCCATTTTGAATTTTATTCTCACAAAAAAATAGAAGATTTTCTGTTATGTATACTACTGCATCATTGTAAAAACGGTATAAATAATATCAGCCCACTTGTAAAAGAATATTAGACTCATCAGTTGATGTGTATTGGACGCGTGGCAGGATTTGTTTACTCTCGAACATCGGCAAAAATCGAACATTTTCGCTACTTTGCGCTCAATTTCAAGGTACAGTGGACCCCCGGCTAACGAAAAAACTTCATCCCAGAAGCCTGCTCAAGTGCCATTACCGAAGGAATTTACTTCCTTAAGAAATAATGTCACCCCCAAAAATACACTTCCACAAGCACTTAAAATATTATACTTACATAATTGTACGATTTCTGGGGTGTTCATTAGCCGGGGGTCCACTGTACTTGTCATCGTGAAACCAATCAAAATTATCTCTATTTCTGTAATATATTTTCCATTCTATCAAATGAGACCAAGAAAATGAGAATATAACTATAAATACCATACGAAAATAGACTGCAAAGTCGCTGTTTTAAACCAAAAACACTGTCGGAGTTTTTTTTCCTCATTATGCACTGTGTGCTGCAGGATTTTTTTTATACTGTGCACACTGACCGCACAGACCCATTCTCCCATATATAGGCCTACCAGCCTTTTCCCGCTTGATTTGAGGGCGCTAGAATTTATGCGTACTAGTACGTCAAACACCCTGGTGCGTAAGACGTACGTACTAGTATGTACGTCAAAAACCCTGAAAGGGTTTAACCAAACACAATGTCCGAGTTTTGTTTTTCCCCATCATGCACCATGTGGGGCAGAATTTTTTTAATACTGTGCACACCCATTCTCTGATATCTAGTCCAAAATTTACTGCTCACAGCTTATCTGAGTGAGCTGAGCTTATGACGAAGAACCACATTAGGGACCCTGGCCTCAATGACATATTTCTACATTACAGCCACTGAAAGGGTTAAATTGAAATTAATTTTGTAAGTAAAAGTGAATAACAATTTATTTACATTAAATGTAGAGAGCATTCAAATTATGTAGTATTATAAATGCAGCTGAACAAGAATTTAGCAATTGGTTCTTATAAATTGTTCCATGTCATAGGAGTGGCCACTGTCCCTCACTTTAAATATAAGTATATTTATTCATTCAGTTTTGCAAACAATAAAGATGGTACAGTATTATGTTAAGCCGGGCTGTGGTTCATACGTTGTATTATGTGTGGCCAGCACATAATCCAACCATGTAAGACCAGGCCCTGATTTACCTGGAGGGCTGGTCAAAGATTGGCTGTGGTGGCGTTGACATTCAGAACGACCACCAAGTAGACTCCAGGTAGATAAACCCCCCTAACTTTCAATCATGTGGATCTACGTCATTGAGGCCAGTGTCACTCGCATAGATCTATGTGGAAATCGCAGCGTTCCCAGACTTGCTGTGAGCAGTAGATTTTCACCTAGACATGGGAGAATGGGTCTGTGTGGTGGGTAAGCACAGTATAAAAAAAAATCCTGTCCCACACAGTACATGGTGAGAACAGCTGACCTCTTGCCTTGTGTTTGGCTTAGCCCTTTCAGGGTCCAAGGCCATTTTTGGAAGGGGTGTGCCAGTGTCCAAGAATTTAAAAAAAAAATTCTTATTTTTTCTTATCAAATGGTAGAGAATCTTTTTCTGAAGGTAATAAAACTAAAAGTATGAAATTTGATTGAAAATTGACGAAATTATGCTCTTGCGAATTTTGAGGCATCAGGGATATTTACGCATCGGTGATTTTGCCAACTTTGACTCCCATTTTAGGCCAATTACATTATTCCAGTCGACTAAATTCTTTGCTATTTCACTAGTATTACTTCTATTCTATCGATTGAGCACAAGAAATCGCCCAGTCAACTGTTTCAACTACAAAATAAAGTGATTGGGAATTGGTAATTTAGCCAATTTAACTCAAAGTTCAAAATACTCCAATTTCAAAATAGGGTGCAGAATAAACAATGCAGGCATTCCTGGCACTAAACTAACATTTCCTCTGTTCATTAGTTACGTTTTCAGTCTTTACAAATGAATTCCATTTTGATTTTTTATTCACAATGAATTTTTATTCAAAACCAATAAATGGAAGATTTACTGTTATGCAATATTGTAATAACTGTACAAATAATATCACCACATTTGTGAATGTATATTAGACCCACCAGCTGGAGCGTATTAGACGTGTGAGGTCATTTGTTTGCTCTTGAACATTGGCAAAAATTTAACATTTCCGCTACTTTGAGCTCAATTTCAAGCCATTTCCAATACTAAAACCAATCAAAATCATCTCAATATCTGTAATATATCTCCATTCTATCAAATGAGATCAAGAAATCGCAAATACAACTATAAAAAATACAGTCATCCCTCGGTTTTCGGTTTTAATCCGTTCCAGATGGATCGGCTAAAACCAAAATCGGCGAAAACCAAAACTATTTTCCCCATAAGAAATAATGGAAATTCAATTAATCCGTTTCAGAAACCCAGAAGTTTGGAAAAAAAAATTTTTGGGGGCCTTAAAGATAGATTTACATGCACAAATGAATGAACTGAATGTGGCACTTACCTTTATTGAAGACTGATGTTGCTGGATGGGAGAGAGGGAAGATGGGAGAGGGAAGAGACCCTAATTTTGGAAGGGAATCCTCCATAAGGACTCTAGGTACCAAGTCCTTATCCAGGGTCACTTCCCTGCATGCCTGCTACACTCCCTCCCTGCCTGCTACACTCCCTCCCTGCCTGCTACACTCCCTCCCTGCCAGCTACACTCCCTACATACATGCTACACTCCCTACATACATGCTACACTCCCTGCATACCTGCTACACTCCCTGCATACCTGTTACACTCCCTGCATACATGCTACACTCCCTGCATACCTGTTACACTCCCTGCATACATGCTACACTCCCTGCATACATGCTACACTCCCTGCATACCTGCTACACTCCCTGCATACCTGCTACACTCCCTGCATACCTGCTACACTCCTCCTGCCTGCTACACTCCCTCCCTGCCTGCTACACTCCCTCCCTGCCAGCTACACTCCCTGCATACATGCTACACTCCCTACGTACATGCTACACTCCCTGCATACCTGCTACACTCCCTGCATACCTGCTACACTCCCTGCATACCTGTTACACTCCCTGCATACATGCTACACTCCCTGCATACCTGTTACACTCCCTGCATACCTGCTACACTCCCTGCATACCTGTTACACTCCCTGCATACATGCTACACTCCCTGCATACCTGTTACACTCCCTGCATACATGCTACACTCCCTGCATACCTGTTACACTCCCTGCATACATGCTACACTCCCTGCATACCTGCTACACTCCCTGCATACCTGCTACACTCCCTGCATACCTGCTACACTCCCTGCATGCATGCTACACTCCCTGCATGCCTGCTACACTCCCTGCATGCCTGCTACACTCCCTGCATGCCTGCTACACTCCCTGCATGCATGCTACACCCCCTGCATGCCTGCTACACTCCCTGCATGCATGCATGCTACACTCCCTGCATGCATGCTACACTCCCTGCATGCCTGCTACACTCTTAAACTCCATCGTGTTTCTCACTTTCACTATCATATTTTTCTATTATTTCTTCATTTCTAGTGTTTCTCACTTTCTTTACCAAAGAAGTGGCTTTAGGAGCTTTCTTTGGGCCCATGGTAGCTTATTTAGTAGTCACACACAATAATCAAGGCCCAAAAACAATGAATTGTTAATAAATGTTTTGTATAAACTCCTGGGGTGATGTTCACTCAAGCGTAAACAATGCTAGACTGCGTGACAATGTGCGTGGGTGGCGGCCTCACGGCCTTTGTATGTGCGCGGCACTAGTGGACAGGTCCCATACGATCGGCAAAACTAAAATAATCGCGAAAACTGAGCCAAATTTTCCTGAAAAAGTTGGTGAAAACCAAAATCGGCGATAACTGGGACAAGCGAAAACCGAGGGATGACTGTACACAAAAAAACACTGCAAAGTCGCTGTTTTAATAAAAAATTACGGTTTCAGTTTTTTTCTCATGCACTGTGTGCTGCAGGATTTGTTTTATGTGGTGCACACTTACCACATAGATGTATTCTCTCATATCCAGGCCCAAATTTACCGCTCACAGCTTATCCGAGTGAGCTGAGCTCATGACGTAGAACTACGGTTTGGACCCTGAACTCAAAGCCGTAGAACTACGGCACGGACCCTGAAAGGGTTAAATAGCAACACAGTCGTTTTTCTAGTATGGGTTTTTGTGGCTTTATTGGCTATTTATTGGCGTCAGTGATACACCAAAATACAGACTAGTGAAATGGACAAGATGTGGGTTTTTTTTAGGATTGGAAGTAGTTTGAAATAGGCATCAAGTTGGCTGGAAATGGTCAATTTTGGGCAATTTTATTGAGGAATGGTGAGGGCTTTCTTCCCCCCTCCCTATTTGTTTTATGGTCTTTTATTTGGTTGGATTCAATTATTGGGATAGCCTAAACCATCACTAAGTATTTTTTTTTTTTTGCAGACAAATGGAGGATTTTTTTTTCTTGTAATGATGAATTAAAAATGGAGGACAAGTGTTGCATATAAGAGGCCTGGGATGTGATTAGTGAACAAAGTTAATATTGCTTTAGTAACTGGAATGTCTACATCAGAGTTGAGATGTGAGGAAACTGGGGATAATGTTAACATTGTAAAGTATATTTTAAAAAATTTAACACCCTGAGAGTCACAGGTTCTGGTTGTGTGTATGCTGGACACTCCAGTGAGAGATGCCATATTACTATGCTGGTGTATTATTGAAATTTACAGCATTAGTGCAACTCTCAAATATACTGTATTCACAGAAATATACATTATTCATCAGTTTGGTTGTTATGCTTGTAATTTGTGATAAATGTGTTTGAAACTGAACTGCTGCTTCTGCTGTGTCAGAGACGCTGTGTGTGCCACTAACCACAATTTTCAACACATCCCTTAACCTTTAACCCTTAAACGGTCCAAACGTATATATACGTTCGCACGCCCAGTGCCCCGAAGATTTTGAAAAAAAAAAAAAATTATAGCAATAAAGAACACATTTTTTTAAGTGTTACAGGATAAAAAAAACAATTAGGGTTAGTAGTTAGCGAGATATGAGATGGAGAAGTTGGCACTGGATGCTCACCTGACAGCAACAGGAGCCCTGCCGCTTCCAGAATTGTTGCCGCTATACCTTTTTTTCTCTTTTTTTTTATTTTTATGTAATTTTTATGTTCTGATAATTACAATTTATAGTAGTTCTTGTGATTTCATAGCCAATTTGTGTTCTGACAGTAATATTAGGTACTGAAATTGTACTCAAATAATAATAATAATGATAGTGCATAAAAATAATAATAATAATAATGATAGTGAATAATAATAATAATAATAATAATTAAAAATAGGAGAGGAGAGTTATTAAATGGAGAGTTAGAGGTATCGGGAAGATGGAGAGAATATTTTGAGGATTTGTTAAATGTTGATGAAGACAGGGAAGCTGTGATTTCGTGTGTAGGGCAAGGAGGAATAACATCTTGTAGGAGTGTGGAAGAGCCAGTTGTGGGTGTAGGGGAAGTTCGTGAGGCAGTGGGTAGAATGAAAAGGGGTAAGGCAGCTGGGATTGATGGGATAAAGATAGAAATGTTAAAAGCAGGTGGGGATATAATTTTGGAGTGGTTGGTGCTATTATTTAATAAATGTATGGAAGAGGGTAAGGTACCTAGGGATTGGCAGAGAGCGTGTATTGTTCCTTTGTATAAAGGCAAAGGGGACAAAGAGAGTGCAAAATTATAGGGAATAAGTCTGTTGAGTGTACCTGGTAAAGTGTATGGTAGAGTTATTATTGAAAGAATTAAGAGTAAAACAGAAAGCAGGATAGCAGATGAACAAGGGGCTTTAGGAAAGGTAGGGGTGTGTAGACCAAGTGTTTACAGTGAAACATATAGGTGAACAGTATTTGGATAAGGGTAAAGATGTTTTGTGGCATTTATGGATTTGGAAAAGGCGTATGATAGGGTAGATAGGGGAAATGTGGCAGATGTTGCAGGTGTATGGAATAGGAGGAAGGTTACTGAAAGCAGTGAAGAGTTTTATGAGGATAGTGAGGCTCAGGTTAGAGTGTGTAGGAGGGAAGGGGACTATTTCCCAGTAAAAGTGGGCCTTAGACAAGGATGTGGATGTCACCGTGGTTGTTCAATATATTTATAGATGGGGTTGTAAGAGAAGTGAATGCGAGGGTCTTGGCAAGAGGTGTTGGGCTAAAGATAAAGAAGCAAATACAAAGTGGGAGTTGTCACAGTTGCTTTTTGCTGATGACACTGTGCTTTTGGGAGATTCTGAAGAGAAGCTGCAGAGGTTGGTGGATGAATTTGGTAGGGTGTGTAAAGAAGAAAATTGAAAGTGAATATAGGAAAGAGTAAGGTGATGAGGATAACAAAAGAATAGGTGACGAAAGATTGGATATCAGATTGGAGGAGAGAGTATGGAGGAGGTGAATTATTTTTTTTTTTTTATTAACACATCGGCCGATTCCCACCAAGGCAGGGTGGCCCGAAAAAGAAAAACTTTCATCATCATTCACTCCATCACTGTCTTGCCAGAAGGGTGCTTTACACTACAGTTATAAAACTGCAACATTAACACCCCACCTTCAGAGTGCCGCACTGTACTTCCCATCTCCAGAACTCAAGTCCGGCCTGCCGGTTTCCCTGAATCCCTTCATAAATGTTACTTTGCTCACACTCCAACAGCACGTCAAGTATTAAAACCATATGCCTCCATTCACTCCTATCAAATACGCTCACACATGCTTGCTGGAAGTCCAAGCCCTCGCACACAAAACTTCCTTTACCCTCCCTCCAACCTTTCCTAGGCCGACCCTACCCCGCCTTCCCTCCACTACAGATTTATACACTCTCAAAGTCACTCTGTCTCGTTCCATTCTTCTACATGTCCAAACCACCTCAACAACCCCTCCTCAGCTCTCTGGACAATCGTTTTGGTAATCCCGCACCTCCTCCTAATTTCCAAACTCCGAATTCTCTGCATTATATTCACACACACATTGACCTCAGACATGACATCTCCACTGCCTCCAGCCTTCTCCTCGTTGCAACATTCATCACCCATGCTTCACACCCATATAAGAGCGTTGGTATAACTATACTCTCATACATTCCCTCTTTACTTCCATGGACAAGGTTCTTTGTCTCCACAGACTCGAAGTGCTCCACTCACCCTTTTCCCTCATCAATTCTATGATTCACCTCATCCTTCATAGACCCATCCGCCGACATGTCCACTCCCAAATATCTGAATACATTCACCTCCTCCATACTCTCTCCCTCCAATCTGATATCCAATCTTTCGTCACCTATTCTTTTTGTTATCCTCATCACCTTACTCTTTCCTATATTCACTTTCAATTTTCTTCTTTTACACACCCTACCAAATTCATCCACCAACCTCTGCAGCTTCTCTTCAGAATCTCCCAAAAGCACAGTGTCATCAGCAAAAGCAACTGTGACAACTCCCACTTTGTATTTGCTTCTTTATCTTTTAGCCCAACACCTCTTGCCAAGACCCTCGCATTCACTTCTCTTACAACCCCATCTATAAATATATTGAACAACCACGGTGACATCACACATCCTTGCCTAAGGCCCACTTTTACTGGGAAATAGTCCCCTTCCCTCCTACACACTCTAACCTGAGCCTCACTATCCTCATAAAAACTCTTCACTGCTTTCAGTAACCTTCCTCCTATTCCATACACCTGCAACATCTGCCACATTGCCCCCTATCTACCCTATCATACGCCTTTTCCAAATCCATAAATGCCACAAAACATCTTTACCCTTATCCAAATACTGTTCACCTATATGTTTCACTGTAAACACTTGGTCTACACACCCCTACCTTTCCTAAAGCCCCCTTGTTCATCTGCTATCCTGCTTTCTGTTTTACTCTTAATTCTTTCAATAATAACTCTACCATACACTTTACCAGGTACACTCAACAGACTTATTCCCCTATAATTTTTGCACTCTCTTTTGTCCCCTTTGCCTTTATACAAAGGAACAATACACGCTCTCTGCCAATCCTAGGTACCTTACCCTCTTCCATACATTTATTAAATAATAGCACCAACCACTCCAAAATTATATCCCCACCTGCTTTTAACATTTCTATCTTTATCCCATCAATCCCAGCTGCCTTACCCCCTTTCATTCTACCCACTGCCTCACGAACTTCCCCTACACCCACAACTGGCTCTTCCACACTCCTACAAGATGTTATTCCTCCTTGCCCTACACACGAAATCACAGCTTCCCTGTCTTCATCAACATTTAACAAATCCTCAAAATATTCTCTCCATCTTCCCGATACCTCTAACTCTCCATTTAATAACTCTCCTCTCCTATTTTTAACTGTCAAATCCATTTGTTCTCTAGGCTTCCTCAACTTATTAATCTCATTCTTCTTATCAGTCCAGTAATTACAGTGATGACATTTGACGAGCTTACACGCTTCCCTTTATTTGTTACACAAACCTGTCTGTCTTTCTGTGTGTCTGTCTTTCTGTGTGTCTTTCTGTGTGTGTCTTTCTGTGTGTCTGTGTGTCTGCTTGTCTCAGAGAGTAGCTCATGAACCCACTGGTGAATGTATTCAGATATTTGGGAGTGGACATGTCGGCGGATGGGTCTATGAAGGATGAGGTGAATCATAGAATTGATGAGGGGAAAAGGGTGAGTGGAGCACTCCGGAGTCTGTGGAGACAAAGAACCTTGTCCATGGAAGTAAAGAGGGGAATGTATGAGAGTATAGTTATACCAACGCTCTTATATGGGTGTGAAGCATGGGTGATGAATGTTGCAACGAGGAGAAGGCTGGAGGCAGTGGAGATGTCATGTCTGAGGTCAATGTGTGGTGTGAATATAATGCAGAGAATTCGGAGTTTGGAAATTAGGAGGAGGTGCGGGATTACCAAACGATTGTCCAGAGAGCTGAGGAGGGGTTGTTGAGGTGGTTTGGACATGTAGAGAGAATGGAACGAGACAGAGTGACTTCGAGAGTGTATAAATCTGTAGTGGAGGGAAGGCGGGGTAGGGTCGGCCTAGGAAAGGTTGGAGGGAGGGGTAAAGGAAGTTTTGTGTGCGAGGGGCTTGGATTTCCAGCAAGCATGTGTGAGCGTATTTGATAGAAGTGAATGGAGGCATATGGTTTTTAATACTTGACGTGCTGTTGGAGTGTGAGCAAAGTAACATTTATGAAGGGATTCAGGGAAACCGGCAGGCCGGACTTGAGTTCTGGAGATGGGAAGTACAGTGCCGGCACTCTGAAGGAGGGGTGTAAATGTTGCAGTTTTATAACTGTAGTGTAAAGCACCCTTCTGGCAAGACAGTGATGGAGTGAATGATGATGAAAGTTTTTCTTATTTGGGCCACCCTGCCTTGGTGGGAATCGGCCGATGTGTTAATAAAAAATAAAAAAATAATAATAATAATAATAAAGTTCCCCTTGAAGCCATTATGTAAGATATGTGTCGCTGTCTTATCTCATCTGATCTCCACTAATGATGACTGGTGACATTTGACGAGGGGTGAGGGGTAGTCTTATCTCTTCTTATCAGTCCAGTAATTACAGTGATGACATTTGACGAGCTTACACGCTTCCCTTTATTTGTTACACAAACCTGTCTGTCTTTCTGTGTGTCTGTCTTTCTGTGTGTCTTTCTGTGTGTCTGTGTGTCTGCTTGTCTCAGAGAGTAGCTCATGAACCCACTGGTATTACGCAGATCACAAGCACATTATATCACTTTGTCTTGATTTTTTTAGTTATCCTAGGTAATTTACACTGTATATTTACGTATGTGTTCCTGTGAGATAGAGACAGATACAGACAGACAGACAGAGATAGACAGCCAATCGGGTACCCAGCTGACCAACCAGCTGCTGGCCAGCCAGGTGGCCAACCAGATGCTTGCGAGCCAGGTGGCCAGGCAGGCAGGCAGCCAGCTGGCCTGCCAGCCTGCCAACATCACTTTCCACTTCAAAGGGGAGTGTTAATATGACATGACATCAGTGAATCCTTGGTGTTTGCCGCAGTATTTGCTCTAGCTGGCGCTCAATTTAACTGGTGCTCCCACAAGGTACTAAGTGGTCCCAGATTTTTTTAATATGGCACACACTGAGTGTTAAGACCCATTCTATGCTCACCAGGCATCTCAGGCCAATCGTGCCAAATTTGGAGGCAGGAAAAATAAAACGTAAATATACGTTTGGGGCAGTAGCAGTACTAACGTATATATACGTTTGGACCGTTTAAGGGTTAAATGGTCCAAACATATATATACGTTCTCTTACCCAGTGCCCCGAATATTTTGAAAAAAAAAAAAGTTTTTATAGAAATAAAGAGCACATTTTTGTAAGTGTTATAGGATAAAAAATTTTTTTTTTGAGTCCGTACTTACCGAGATATGAGGCGGAGAAGTTGGCACTGGATGCTCACCTGACAGCAACAGGAGTCCTGCCGCTTTCAGAATTGTTGCCGATATACCTTTTTTTCTCTTTTTTTTATTATTTTATATAATTTTTATGTTCTGATAATTACAATTTATAGTAGTTCTTGTGATTTCATAGCCAATCTTTGTTCTGACACTAATATTAGGTACTGAAATTGTACTCAAATAATAATAATAATGATAGTGTATAATAATAATAATGATAGTGCATAATAATAATAATAATGATAGTGCATAATAATAATAATGATAGTGCATAATAATAATAATAATAATGATAGTGCATAATAATAATAATGATAGTGCATAATAATAATAATAATGATAGTGCATAATAATAATAATAATAATAATAATGATAGTGCATAATAATAATAATAATAATAATAATAATAATAATAATAATATAATAATAATAATAAATAATAATAATAATAAAGTTACCTTGAAGCATTATGTAAGATGTGTGTCACTGCCTCATCTTGTCTCCTCTAATGACTCTGGTGCCATTTGATGAGGGGTGAGGGTAGTCTTATCTTTTCTTATCAGTCCAGTAATTACAGTGATGACATTTGATGAGCTTACACTGCTTCCCTTTATTTGTTACGCAAACCTGTCTGTGTCTGTCTCTGTCTGTCTGTCTTTCTGTCTGTCTGTCTTACTGTCTGCCTGTGTGTCGTCTCCTTTCTGTCTGCTTGTCTCAGAGAGTGGCTCATGAACCAACTGGTATTGCGAAGATCACAAGCCCATTACATATATCACTTTGTCTTGATTTTTTTAGTTATCCTAGGTAATTTACACTATGTATAATTGTATTTACGTATGTGTTCCTGTGAGATAGAGACAGATAAAGACAAAGAGACAGATAGATACAGACAGACAGATGGAGATAGAGACAGCCAATCAGGTACCCAGCTGGCCAGCCTGCCGACATCACTTTCCACTTAAAAGGGGAGTGTTAATATGACATGACATCAGTGAATCCTTGGTGTCTGCCCCACTGTTTGCTCTAGCTGGCGCTCAATTTAACTGGTGCTCCCACAAGGTACTAAGTGGTCCCAAATTTTTTTTAATATGGCGCACACCGAGTGTTAAGACCCATTCTATGCTGATCAGGCATCTCAGGCCAATTGGGCCAAATTTGGAGGTAGGAAAAATAAAATGTAAATATACGTTTGGGGCAGTATCAGTACTAACGTATATATACGTTTGGACCGTTTAAGGGTTAAAACTGGGCAACTACCTGACGTATGGAAGACAGCAAATGTAGTCCCCATTTTTAAGAAAGGAGACAGAAACGAGGCACTAAACTATAGACCAGTGTCACTGAAGTGTATAATATGCAAAGTCATGGAGAAGATTATCAGAAGGAGAGTGGTAGAGCACCTGGAACGGAACAAGATTATAAACGAAAACCAGCACGGATTCATGGAAGGCAAATCCTGTGTCACAAACCTTCTGGAGTTTTATGACAAGGTAACAGAAGTAAGACACGAGAGAGAGGGGTGGGTTGTATGCATTTTCTTGGACTGCAAGAAGGCCTTCGACACAGTTCCTCATAAGAGATTAGAGGATCAGGCACGTATAACAGGAAGGGCACTACAATGGATCAGAGAATACCTGACAGGGAGGCAACAACGAGTCATGGTATTGGGTAGATGGCGGGAATATTTTGAGGAACTTTTAAATGTTGATGAAAAAAGGGAGGCGGTAATTTCATGTACTGGCCAGGGAGGTGCAACATCGTTTAGGAGTGAAGAAGAGCAGGATGTGAGTGTGGGGGAGGTGCGTGAGGCATTATGTAGAATGAAAGGGGGTAAAGCAGCTGGAACTGATGGGATCATGACAGAAATGTTAAAAGCAGTGGGGATATAGTGCTGGAGTGGTTGGTATTTTTGTTTAATAAATGTATGAAAGAGGGGAAGGTACCTATGGATTGGCAGAAAGCATGTATAGTTCCTTTATATAAAGGGAAGGGGGATAAAAGAGAGTGTAAATATTATAGGGGAATAAGTTTACTGAGTATACCAGGTAAAGTGTATGGCAGGGTTATTATTGAAAGAATTAGAGGTAAGACAGAGAGTAGGATTGCAGATGAACAAGGAGGCTTTAGAGTGGGTAGGGGATGTGTAGATCAAGTGTTTATAGTGAAGCATATATATGAACAGTATTTAGATAAAGGTAGAGAAGTTTTCATTGCATTTATGGATTTAGAAAAGGCATATGATAGAGTGGATAGGGGAGCAATGTGGCAAATGTTGCAAGTGTATGGAATAGGTAGTAAGTTACTGAAGGCTGTAAAGAGTTTTTATGAGGATAGTGAGGCTCAGGTTAGGGTGTGTAGGAGAGAGGGAGATTACTTCCTGGTAAAAGTAGGTCTTAGGCAGGGATGTGTAATGTCACCATGGTTGTTTAATATATTTATAGATGGGGTTGTAAAAGAAGTAAATGCTAGGGTGTTGGGGAGAGGGGTGGGATTAAATTATGGGGAATTAAATGCAAAATGGGAGTTGGCACAGTTACTTTTTGCTGATGATACTGTGCTTATGGGAGATTCTAAAGAAAAGTTGCAAAGGTTAGTGGACGAGTTTGGGAGAGTGTGTAAAGTTAGAAAGTTGAAAGTAAACATAGATAAGAGTAAGGTGATGAGGGTATCAAACGATTTAAATAAAGAAAAATTGGATATCACATTGGAGAGAGGGATTATGGAAGAAGTAAATGTTTTCAGATATTTGGGAGTTGATGTGTCAGCGGATGGGTTTATGAAGGATGAGGTTAACCATAGAATTGATGAAGGAAAAAAGGTGAGTGGTGCGTTGAGGTATCTGTGGAGACAAAAAACGTTATCCATGGAGGCAAAGAAGGGAATGTACGAAAGTATAGTGGTACCAACACTCTTATATGGGTGTGAGGCATGGGTTGCAAATGCTGCAGCAAGGAGGAGGCTGGAGGCAGTGGAGATGTCCTGTCTAAGGGCAATGTGTGGTGTAAATATTATGCAGAAAATTCGGAATGTGTAAATTAGAGAAGGTGTGGAGTTACTAAAAGTATTTGTCAGAGGGCTGAAGAGGGGTTGTTGAGGTGGTTTGGTCATTTAGAGAGAATGGATCAAAGTAGAATGACTTGGAGAGCGTATAAATCTGTAGGGGAAGGAAGGCGGGGTAGGGGTCGTCCTAGAAAAGGTTGGAGGGAGGGTGTAAAGGAGGTTTTGTCGGCGAGGGGCTTGGACTTCCAGCAAGCATGTGTGAGCGTGTTAGATAGGAATGAATGGAGACGAATGGTTTTTGGGACATGACGATCTGTTGGAGTGTGAGCAGGGTAACATTTTGTGAAGGGATTCAGGGAAACCAGTTAATTGATTTAGTTGGACTTGAGTCCTGGAAATGGGAAGTACAATGCCTGCACTTTAAAGGAGGGGTCTGGGATAGTGACAGCTGGGAGGGACTATTCTCAGCTGTCGTATCTGAGCGCCTCTGCAAAGACAGTGATTATGTGTGAGTGGTGAAAGTGTTGAATGATGATGAAAGTATTTTCTTTTTGGGGATTTTCTTTCTTTTTGGGTCACCCTGCCTTGGTGGGAGACGGCCGACTTGTTGAAAAAAAAATATATACAGTGGACCCTCGGTTAACGAAAGGTCCCGTTAACGAAAGTTTCGGAAAACGTAAGCTTTTTTCGGAATCGGTTAGCGAAAAATTCCTCGGTTACCGAAAGGTATTAGACGTGTCCGCCTGCTCCACGCAAGCGCAGGACGCCAGTGAAGCGTTGTTTACCATTGAGAGAACATTACCTAGCGCGCTCTTTCAAAGATTCACAATATATTTGGTGTCTTTTTTGGTGGTTTAGTGATTGTCACTGTGAAATAAGTCACCATGGGTCCAAAGAAGCTTCCTAGTGGCACCCCAGTGGTAGCAGGTATGCAGGGAGTGTAGCATTCATGCAGAGTGTAGCATTCATGCAGGGAGTGTAGCATTCATGCAGGGAGTGTAGAATTCATGCAGGGAGTGTAGAATTCATGCAGGGAGTGTAGCATTCATGCAGGGAGTGTAGCAGGCATGCAGGGAGTGTAGCAGGCATGCAGGGAGTGTAGCAGGCATGCAGGGAGTGTAGCAGGCATGCAGGGAGTGTAGCAGGCATGCAGGGAGTGTAGCAGGCATGCAGGGAGTGTAGCAGGCATGCAGGGAGTGTAGCAGGCATGCAGGGAGTGTAGCAGGCATGCAGGGAGTGTAGCAGGCATGCAGGGAGTGTAGCAGGCATGCAGGGAGTGTAGCAGGCATGCATTAAAAGAAAAAGAAGGGAAGTAACCCCAGAGAGGGACTTGTTACCTGAAGTCCTTTTGGAGGGGATTTCCTTCCAACCATTAACACCCTGCCCTGTCAGCAACTCTACCTTCCAGATGCTTGCAACTTTTCAATAAAGGTAAGTAAATGTTATTGTTTTTTTTTTTTGAGTGATTATTTTTTTGTGGAACGAATTAATTGTATTTACATTATTTCTTATGGGAAATAAGGTTTCAGATAACGAAAGATTCAGATTAAGTAATAGCTCCTGGACCGGATTAATTTCGTTAACCGAGGGTCCACTGTATATCAATTTGGTATTTTGCTCTCAAAAGATGAGAGATTATTACTTTGGGCATATTTATTTCGTAAAAACTTCACCTTATGACTGATAATATACTATATACAGTGGTACCTCGACTTACGATGGTCCCCAAACTCACCCTTGTATGTAAGTTTATTTTTTTAAATGCTTTTGTAAGTGTAATTTTGGGGGTCTAAAAGGACTAGTCTATTTTACAACATTTCTTAAGGAGATAAATTCGTTTGGTAATGACACTTGAACAGCATTCTGGAATGAAAAAATATCGTAAGTCGAGGTACCACTGTATAAGCCATCCTTGATTTATGTACGAAACTCATTTCAACTTACCATTTGTGCTCCAAGAGCCAAGGCTTTGAAAATTTCTGTACCTTGGCTAAATCCTCCATCAACATAAACTTCACATTGACCATTGACAGCATTTACTACTTCAGGTAGGGCTTCAATCTGGTAAAGGTAGTAATAGGTTTAGCAAGAAATGGTTTGCAAGGAAAATATTCAGATTTTCATTAAACATGGCATATTAATTATTCACACTATTTAATTTTTGTTTTTAACACTGGCCATTTCCCACTGAGGTAGAGTGGCCTCCCAAAAAATAAGAAACATTTTCACCATCATTCACTCATCACTGTCTTGTCAGAGGTGTGCTGATACTACAGCTCAAAACTTACTCTCTTTCTCTCCTCTCTATCCTCCTCTCTCTCTAGCCTCCTCTCTATCCTCTCCCTAGTCTCTATCCTCCTCTCTCTCTAGTCTCCTCTCTATCCTCCCCTCTCTCTAGTCTCTCCTCTCTCTCTCGTCTCTCCTCTATCCTCCTCTCTCTCTAGTCTCTCCTCTCTATCCTCCTCTCTCTCTAGTTTCTCCTCTATTCTCCTCTCTCTAGTCTCTCCTCTCCTCTCTCTCTAGTCTCTCCTCTCCTCTCTCTCTAGTCTCTCCTCACCCTTCCTCCTCTCTCTAGTCTCTCATCTCCCCTCCTCCTCTCTCTAGTCTCTCATCTCCCCTCCTCTCTCTAGTCTCTCTCTCTCTCTCTCTCTCTCTCTCTCTCTCTCTCTCTTCTCTCTCTCTCTGTACACTCACCTAGTTGTGGTTGCAGGGGTTGAGTCACAGCTCCTTGCCCCGCCTCTTCACTGGCCACTAGTAGGTCACTCTTCCTGCTTCATGAGCTTTATGATACTTTTTCTTAAAGCTATGTGTGGATCCTGCCTCCACTACATCACTTCCCAGACTATTCCACTTCCTGACGACTCTGTGACTGAAGAAATACTTCCTAACATCCCTGTGATTCATCTGAGTCTTCAACTTCCAACTGTGATCCCTTGTTGCTGTGTCCCATCTCTGGAACATCCTGTCTCTGTCCACCTTGTTGATTCCTCTCAGTATTTTATATGTCGTTATATCCCTTCCTTATCTCTCCTGTCCTCCAGTGTCATCAGGTTGATTTCCCTTAACCTCTCCTCGTAGGACATGCCCCTTAGCTCTGGGACTAGTCTTGTTGAAGACATCTACACTTTCTCTAGTTTCATTATGTGCATGGCTGCTAGGTGTAGATTCCAAAGTTGGTGATGCATACTCCAATATAGGCCTAACATACACGGTGTACAGGGTCCTGAATGATTCTTTATTGAGATGTCAGAATGCTGTTCTTAGGTTTGCTAGGTGCCCATATGCTGCAGCAGTTATTTGGTTGATGTGCCCGGTGTTATATTCACCCCAAGATCCTTTTTCTTGAGTGATGTTTGTAGTCTCTGGCCCCCTAGACTGTACTCCGTCTGCAGTCTTCTTTGCCCTTCCAAATCTTCATGACTATGCACTTGGTGGGGTTGAACTCCAGGAGCCAGTTGCTGGACCAGGCTTGCAGCCCGTTGTAGTTTTGCCATGTCCTCATCTGATTGAATTCTTCTCATCAACTTCACATCATCTGCAAACAGGGACACTTCTAAATCTATTCCTTCCGTCATGTCGTTCACAAATACCAGAAGCAGCACCGGTGCTAGGAATGACCCCTATGGAATCCCACTCTGACACCTCGTCACGTACCATGACACACTGTTGTCTTCCTGACAGGTATTCCGTGATCCATTGCAGTGCCTTCCCCGTTATCCCTGCCTGATCCTCCAGGTTTTGCACTAATCTCTTGTGTGGAACTGTGTCAAATGCCTTCTTACAGTTCAAGAAAACACAGTCTAACCACCCCTCTCTCTCTTGTCTTACTGCTGTCACCCTTTCATAGAATTCCAGTAGGTTTGTGACGCAGGATTTCCCATCCCTGAAACCATGTGGGCTGCCGCTGATAAGTTCATTCCTTTCTAGGTTCTCCACCACTCTTCTGATAATCTTCTCAATGACTTTGCATGCTATACATGTCAGTGTGTGTGTGTGTACTCACCTAGTTGTGGTTGCAGTGGTCGAGTCATAGCTCCTGGCCCCGCCTCTTCACTGGCATCTACTGGGTCTCGCTCCCTGCGCTATGAGCTTTATTATACCTCTTCTTAAAGCTATGAATGGATCCTGCCTCCACTACATCGCTTCCCAAACTATTCCACTTCCTGACCACTCTGTGACTGAAGAAATACTTCCTAACATCCCTGTGATTCATCTGAGTCTTCAACTTTCAACTGTGTCCCCTTCCCATCTCTGGAACATTCTGTCTCTGTCCACCTTGTCAATTCCTCTCAGTATTTTATGTCGTTATCATATCCCCCCTATCTCTCCTGTCCTCCAGTGTCGTCAGGTCGATTTCCCCTAACCTCTCCTCATACACCATACCCCTTAGCTCCGGGACTAGTCTTGTTGGAAACCTTTTCACTTTCTCTAGATTCTTTATGTGCTTGGCCAGGTGTGGGTTCCAAACTGGTGCTGCATACTCCAATATGGGCCTAACGTACACAGTGTACAGGGTCCTGAACGATTCCTTATTAAGAGAAGCTGAATACAGAAGCATACAAGGTATGTATGAAGCACGTACCATTGAGGAAACCCAGAAGAAGATCAGATATAGAGAGAGAGCGTAGGAGATGGTACAGGAGAAGAAAACGGGTTACTGAATTGCTGAAAAACACAGTTATGTTGCAACAGAGGAGAGATAGCCTTAACCAGAGATCACGGAATTAGAGCACAAACTTAAGATGTCATACCTGACAGAAGAAGTACAAAGGGAACAAAGAGCCATACAGGATATTGCAAGAAACCCAAAATATTTCTACTCCTATGCAAAATCCAAGCTAAGAACTACCTGTAGAATTGGACCATTATAGAGAGGAGATTCGTATACGGACGATGAACAGGAAATGAGTGAAATCCTAAAAGAACAGTATGAGTCAGTGTTCAGCAAACCCACTAAATGACAGCAAGGTAGAAAATGCAGAAATATTTTTCACTCCAGCAGAAGGCTGCGCAGACCACCTAACCGACATTAGTACAAATCCCATAGATTTCGAAAAGAAATGGCCAACATGCCCACTCACTCAGCACCTGGACAAGATTCATGGAATGCTTTATTTATAAAGCAGTGCAAAGTACCATTAGCAAGAGCCCTTAGTATTCTGTGGAGAAAGAGCTTAGATCTAGGTGAAATTCCAGAGGCCTTAAAGAGTGCAGACATAGCTCCTTTGCATAAGGGAGGTAGTAGAGCACTAGCTAAAAATTACAGAACAGTAGCCCTCACTTCTCACATCATAAAAATCTTTGAAAGAGTGATGAGACGGCAGATTACAAAGTTCATGGACCAGCACAACCAACATAACCCGAACCAGCATGGCTTTAGAGCGGGTCGATCATGCCTGTCACAGCTGCTGAACCATTATGACAGAATTACGGAGGCATTGGAGGACGACCAAAACGCAGATGTGATTTACACAGATTTTGCAAAGGCGTTTGACAAATGCGATCATGGAGTGATAGCGCACAAAATGAGGGCCATAGGCATTACGGGGAAGGTAGGCAGATGGATTTTGAGTTCCTAACACACAGAACACAAAAAGTAGTAGTGAACAGGGCAAGATCCAGCATCAGCGAGGTCAAAAGCTCAGTGCCCCAAGGCACTGTCCTGCGCCTCTGCTGTTTCTCATCCTCATAGCAGACATAGATAAAACACCCAGCACACTTTGTATCATCATTTGCAGATGACACTAAAATAAGCATGAAAGTCACTACGGTAGAGGACACTGAAAATTACAGGAGGACATAAGCAGGGTCTTCCAATGGGCAGTGGAGAACAACATGACGTTCAATGGTGATAAGTTTCAGCTGCTTAGGTATGGAAAAAATGAAGAACTCGAAAGGAACACTATATACAAAACGCAAGAGGGTCACCACATAGAACGAAAGGAACACGTAAAGGACTTGGGAATAATTATGTCTGCTGATCTGTCGTTTAAAGACCATAACAAGACAAAGATCACAACAGCCAGGAAGATGACGGGGTGGGTATTGAGAACTTTCAAAACAAGGGAAATAATGCCGATGGTGACACTATTCAAATCGCTAGTGCTCCCCACTTAGAATACTGCTCAGTGCTGACGCCCGTTCAGGGCAGGAGAAATAGCAGAGCTGGAACAAATCCAGAGATCGTTACGGCTCACATTGAGCCATTGAAACATCTAAATTATTGGGAACGCCTTCAAGTCTTGAACATGTACTCATTGGAGCGGAGGAGGAGAGATACATGATAATATATACATGGAAAGTACTTGAGGGCCTGGTCCCAAATCTGCACACTGCCATAACAACATACTGGAGTGAGAGATATGGGAGAAAGTGTAAAATAAACCCAGTGAGGAGCAGGGGTGCGGTGGGGACAATACGGGAGCACTGTATTAACATCCGGGGTCCCAGACTATTCAACATCTTACCAGAAGATATCCGAAACACGGCTGGAACCAGTGTAGAAGCCTTCAAGAGGAAACTGGACAAATATCTTCACCAGGTGCCAGATCAACCAGGCTGTGATGGATATGTGGGGCAGCGGGCCTCCAGCAGCAACAGCCTGGTTGACCAGGCAAGCACCAGACGAGCCTGGCCCATGGCCGGGCTCAGAGAGTATATACTCTCGAAACTCTTCAAAGGTATATCAAAGGTATCAAAGGTTTGCTAGGTGCCCGTATGCTGCAGCAGTTATTTGGTTGATGTGCATCTCAGGAGATGTGCCTGGTGTTATACTCACCCCAAGATCTTTTTCCTTGATTGAGGTTTGTAGTCTCTGGCCCTCTAGACTGTACTCCGTCTGCGGTCTCCTTTGCCCTTCCCCAATCTTCATGACTTTGCACTTGGTGGGGTTGAACTCCAGGAGCCAGTTTCTGGACCAGGCTTGCAGCCTTTCCAGATCCCTTTGTAGTTCTGCCTGGTCCTTGTCCGATTAAATTCTCATCAACTTCACATAATTTCAAACAGGGACACTTCGGAGTCTATTCCTTCCGTCATGTGTGTGTGTGTGTGTCAGTGTGTGTGTGTACTCACCTATTTGTGGTTGCAGGGGTCAAGACTAAGCTCCTGGCCCCACCTCTTCAGTGATCGCTACTAGGTCCCCTCTCTCCCTGCTCCGTGAGCGTTATCATACATCGTCTTAAAGCTATGTATGGTTCCTGCCTCCACTACCTCACTTGCCAGACTATTCCACTTCCTGACAACTCTGTGACTGAAGAAATACTTCCTAACATTCCTTTGACTCATCTGAGTCTTCAACTTCCAATTGTGACCCCTTGTGTCTGTGTCCCATCTCTCGAACATCCTGTGTGTGTGTACTCACCTATTTATGATTGCATTGGTCGAGTCATAGCTCCTGGCCCCGCCTGTGTGTGTGTGTGTGTGTGTGTGTGTGTGTGTGTGTGTGTGTGTGTGTGAGAGAATCAATCAATCTATCTATCTATCTATCTATCTATCTCGCTACATCCAACTTATCCCAGATAAGTCCATGCTAACCCTACCAACATTTCAAATGCTTCAACAACAAACAATGTAAGGTAAGATAAACTGTATTATTTTTTATGTACTGTATCAGAATTTTAAAAACACACATTTTGTCAAATTTGGAGGTGAAGTGGAATGTAGCCTTAATTTACCGTAAGTTCATCACTTTCATTAGTGCTATTTTAAGTTAGAGGTTGATTTTCATGAATGTAACCCTCTCTTAAATCTAGGATTTACTGTAATAAGAATAATACTTGAGCTGTATTGTGTGTGAATGGAACGTCAAACATATTCTAAGGTGTCATGGACCTCGAGAAGTATACAGAATTTAAGTTACAATAAACAATTAAAAAAGTCTTGAGTTATTTTTAGTGAAAAATAGTAGGCAAATTATGTTAATATTGCAAGATGTACCGACCGTTGGCGGCACTCCATCAACTTGTCGTGCTCCATGGTTTGATACCCATATACCAGCTGCACCAGCCTTTAATCCCAGAATGGCATCCTCTGCTGTCAGGATTCCCTTGAGCACAATAGGTAGTTTGGCTATTCTGTAATGATATGTGGAGATAAGTTACCAGTGATGTTGCTTTGTAGAGGGGAATAAATTCCAATCTGCCATACCGTATAAGCATTTCATTGTGGAGGTTTTGGTTATTTTATGTACTGTTTAACCCTTTGATTGTCGCAACCCCTAATCCTGAGTGCTCTCCTGTTGTCGCAAAATTTAAAAAAAAATAATTTTTTCTTATTTAATGATAGAGAATCTTTTCCCGATGATAATGACACCAAAAATATGAAATTTGATGGAAAACTTATGGAATTATTCTCTCGCGAAGTTAGTGATCTCGGCGATATATACGCATCGGCAATTTCGCAGACTTTGAGCCCTATTTTCGGCCAATTCCATTGTTCCAGTCGATCAAACTCATAGCTACTTCTTTAGAACTCAATTTGTTCTATCGATTGAGTACAAGAAACCACCAATTTACCGATTTCAACTACCCAATAAAGTGGTCAGAAATTGGCAATTTGGCCAATTTCATTCAAAATAAAAAAGTTGTCAATTTCAAAATAGGGTCCAGAATAAACAATGCAGACATTCCTGGCACTAAAATAAGATGTTATCTGTTCATTAGTCATGTCTTTAGGTCCCTCTTATATTACTCTTGCTTTCTATTTTGATTTTTTATTCACATAAAAAATAGAAGATTTACCATTATGCAGACTATTGCATTATTGTAAAAATGGTATAAATAATATCAGTGCACTTGTGAAAGAATATTAGACTCACCATTTGATATGTATATTGGACGCGTGGCGTGATTTGTTTACTCTTGAACGTTTGCAAAAATCGAACATTTACCCTACTTTGAGCTCAATTTCAAGGTCGTTTTCATCATGAAACTAATCAAAATCATCTATATTTCTGTAGTATGTATTCCATTCTATCAAATGTGACCATAAAAAAGAGAATACAACCATAAATACTATATGAAAATACACCTCAAAGACGGCGTTTTAATCCAAAAACACGGTCAGAAATTTTTTTCTCATTATGAACTGCGTGCTGCAGGATTTTTTTTATACAGCGTACACAGACCCATTCTCTCATATGTGGGCCTACCAGCTTTCTCCCGCTTGATTTGAAGCCACTAGAATTTGTGAGTACAGTGGACCCCCGAGTAACGAACAAAATTCATTCCAGAAGCCTCCTCAAGTGCCATTACCGAACGAATTTACTCCCTTAAGAAATAATGTCAAGTAGGCTAGTCCATTTCAGACCCCCAAAAATACACTTACAAAAGCACTTACAATATTATACTTGCATAATTATACGGTTTCCGGGGTCCACTGTATATATACGTCCGAAACAGTGGCTCGTAAGACGTATATATACGACCGAAACAGTCAAAGGGTTAAGCTATACAGGTATCCCTCAACATTCGCGAGGGTTAGGGGATCAAGAGCCTCGTGAATGTTGAAAAATCGCGAATGTTTGGTGCCTTAATATATTGTAGGGAAATATATTACAATACTGCTTCCTTAACCTATTGAACCATGAACAATCATAAAACACATATAAACATCGTAAAATAATGTACTATATACATGTTATTTTGACATGAGCTGGCTGTGGAGGGAGGCCTGTAATAGTATAATTATACAATAAGTATTTTATAGTGTTGTGAAGTGTCATGGGGAATCAAGAGTTACTGACACACTGCTTCTTCTCCCTCTGCTGTAGCTCTGCCCACTTTGTAATGATGCCAAATGTTGAATTAAATATGTATACATTAGAACAAAAAATGAAACTCCAACTTCATAACTTTATTTTAATTTGCATAACTCATATATTACAGAAAACAATAAAAAGTAAAATACACATACAAGTTAAGCTTACAGAAAAATACATTAAATTCACCATCTAACATCGTTACGAAGTGGGAGGAGCTATTGGAGGGAGGGAGGGGCAGTAACATTCAGTGTCTGGTGAGTCGTCATGGGTGATGGATGTTAGCCTTAGTGCTTATAAAATGTTGTGTAATTACACTAATATTGTAATAAAGGTTATCTATCTATTACATTTATTCCAAATTGATATCAGAAACATGATAAATACCCTAGAACTGTAATAAAGATGCTGAAATGAATAATATATGCCATATTATATGAGGGGTAACAGAGCAGGCAGACCGCCACCATATATGAGATGTTTACATCAGGGTAAACATGCCTAAATCACTCTTGTCGTAAGAACAAATGCAAAAATAGCATTTATTGTTTTTAGAATAATAATAATTTATAATAATTGATCTGGAGCACTTTAAATGTTATCAGTATTTGGTAGCTGACATTTAGAGCACTCCACAGCAATTATTATTATTATTATTATTTCCCTACAATATATTATAAGAAAATAATAATAATTAATAATAATTGCTGTGGAGTGCTCTAAATGTATGCTACCAAATACTGATGACATTTAAAGTGCTCCAGATCAATTATTATAAATTATTATTATTCTAAAAACAATAAATGCTATTTTTGCATATGTTCTACACAAGAGTGATTTAGGCATGTTTACCCTGATGTAAACATCTCATATATGGTGGCGGTCTGCCTGCTCTGTTACCCCTCATATAATATGGCATATATTATTCATTTCAGCATCTTTATTACAGTTCTAGGGTATTTATCATGTTTCTGATATCAATTTGGAATAAATGTAATAGATAGATAACCTTTATTTAGTACATTCATTACTTACTGCTTCCTTAACCTATTGAACCATGAACAATCATAAAACGCATGAAAACATAGTAAAATATTGTACTTTATAGTACTACATACATGTTATACTGTAGTTTAATAACAAATAATGAACGGAGAAAACACTCAGTGAGTGGTGTGGGGGCTGGCTGCCTGGTCGGAGGGAAACTTAAATATGATTTGGTGGGTGGGAATTTGGCGGTCGGGAATTCGCGAATGTGTGAAGCCCGCGAAAGTAGAAAACGCGAAAGTTGAGGGATACCTGTATTTGTATTTGGTTCTACTTACCTTGTAAGCCATGCAACATCATCCCAGGTTAGGGAAGGATCAAAGAGAGTGCTGACGTATTCATTAATGCCAGAACCTCCTGAAGATGTGTTCACCAAGTTAGACTTTTCATCATCTGTCTGGAAATTGGCCATTCTGGGAAGATTTAAATAAGGTTTTAATTTTTAGATTAACAGAATTTATTTCTAAGTACAGTGGTCCCCCGCCTAACGAGCACCCCGGAAATCGTACAATTATGTAAGTATAATATTGTAAGTGCTTGTGGAAGTGTATTTTTGGGGGTCTGAAATAGACTAACCTACGTGACATTACACGTATTTCTTAAGGAAGTAAATTCGTTCGGTAATGGCACTTGAGCAGGCTTCTGGAATGAATTTTGTTCATTAGGCGGGGGTCCACTGTATCTTTTTTTAAATTATCATGAAGGCACATGATAACGTATTTATTATTTTTAAATAAACATTGAAATGTCAAATCGATTTTGTGTTTTGATTTGGTGACTAGAAGCAGGCAACAGGTAAACCACATTCATATAAATACGAGCATTGTGTGTGAAGAATTTGGTTGGTGTTTCATACTGCTGTGTTATGTTAGAGAAAGAACAGTAACCAGCAAGTGAGGGGAAAGAACTTGGAGACCCAACAAGGATGTCAAAGTGAATGTAAATACATTCCAAGAATAATGAACTAGTAGATTCTGTAGTTCAACCCTTAACCTTTAAGCTGTTGGCAGCTCCAAAATTGGCAGCCCCTTTTGTATCAGCATTTAACCCTTAAACTGCCACACACGTTGATCGAGTGTACATATACTCCCACACATGTAGATCAACGTTTAAATTCTAGTTTCTCAGAATGTCTATGATTAGGAATGTTAAGCAGGATGTACTCTGTTCCCTTGGGATAGTATATGGCATGCTACCAGACTGCATGTGGCAACATATAAATTGATGTTTCACAGGTCAATATTCATCACTGTCACTAGTATAGTGGTAATCAACAGCTAAAAAATCAAAATCTACATCACTATCACCATCATTACTCACATCTGAGCCCAGGCCACGGGAGAGCATGAGCTTTTGCCTGTGGTGTGGTAAAGGTGGACGTGTTTCGTACAGACTGTTATTGAAAATGCTATTAAAAATGTTATTAAAAATTGGGTCCAGAATAAACAATGTAGACATTCCTGGCATTAAAAAACATTTCCTCTGTTCCTTAGTCACGTCTCCAGGCCCCTCTTATCTTAAAACTTGCTTTCCATTTTTAATTTTTATTCACACAAAAATAGAAGATTTATTGTTATGCAGACTACTGCATTATTATAATAATTGTATAAATAATGTAGGTGCATTCCTAAATGCATATTAGACTGGCCAGTTGGACATGTTAGTTATTGGACAAGTGATGTCATTTGTGTACCCTGGAATATCGGCAAAAATCAAACATTTCCGCTATTTTGAGCTCAATTTCAAGCTACTTTCAGTCCTGAAACCAATCAAAATCATCTCTATTTCTGTAATATATCTTCCATTCTATCAAATAAAACCAAGAAACTGAAAATTCAACCATTAACCCTTAACCCTTTGACTGTTTCGGACGTATATTTACGTCTTACGTGCCAATGTTTCGGACGTATTTATACGCCTAAATTCTAGCGGCCTCAAATCAAGCAGGAGAAAGCTGGTAGGCCCACATGTGAGAGAATGGGTCTGTGTGGTCAGTGTGCGCAGTATAAAAAAAATCCTGCAGCAAGCAGTACAAAATGAGAAAAAAAAAACTCCGACCGTTTTTTTTTAATTAAAACGCCGTCTTTGAGGTGTGTTTTCGTATAGTATTTATGGTTGTATTCTCTTTTTCATGGTCTCATTTGATAGAATGGGAAACATATTACAGGAATAGAGATGATTTTGATTAGTTTCATGATGTAAACGATCTTGAAATTGAGCTCAAAGTAGCGGAAATGTTCGATTTTGCCAATGTTCAAAAGTAAACAAATCACACCATGCGTCAAATACACATCAACTGGTGAGTCTAATATTCTTTCACAAGTGCACAGATATTATTTATACAGTTTTTACAATAATGCAATAGTCTGCATAACAATAAATCTTCTATTTTTGTATGAATAAAAATCAAAATAGAAAGCAAGAGTAATGTAAGAGGGGCCTGAAGACATGACTAATGAACAGATAACATCTTATTTTAGTGCTAGGGATGTCTGCATTTTTATTCTGGACCCTATTTTGAAATTGACATCTTTTTATTTTGCATGAAATTGGCGAAATTGCCATTTTCTGACCACTTTATTGGGTAGTTGAAATCGGTAAATTGGTGATTTCTTGTACTCAATCGATAGAAGAAATGGAGTTCTAAAGAAATAGCTATGAGTTTGATCGACTGTCCCAATGAAATTGGCCTAAAATAGGGCTCAAAGTCGGCGAAATCGCCGATGCGTATATATCACTGACATCGCTAACTTTGCGAGAGCGTAATTCCGTAAGTTTTTAATCAAATTTCATACTTTTGGTGTCATTACAATCGGGAAAAGATTCTCTATCATTTCATAAGAAAAAATAATTTATTTTTTTTTCCCAAATTTTCCGACATAGAATGACAGTTTCAGAATGGGGCCTCCGACAGTCAAAGGGTTAAACTGTCCACACGTAGATATACGTTCACGTGCGTAGCTGACCGAACGTAGATCTACGTTTTTTTTTTTCAAATGCTTTTAACCTTGCCACGATAAGCCTGAGTTGCCTAGAGATTAGAGAATGGGTCTGTGCACTCAGTGTGTGTAGTATTACAAAATGTGGGAATGAAAAACAAAATGCACTCTTCATTTTAAAGAAAAAGAACAATTTATTTTTTTCTCAAAATATTCGGTCAGCTATGCGAGTGAACGTATATCTACGTGTGGACAGTTTAAGGGTTAAATCCATACAAAAATACACTGCAAATTGCTGTTTTAAACCGAAAACACGGTCGCAGTTTTTTCTCATGCGCTGTGTGCTGCAGATTTTTTTTATATGGTGCACACTTACTGTATACGTACACCCATTCTCTCATATCTAGGCCTAAATTTACTGCTCACAGCTTATCTGAGCGAGCTGAACACATGGCATAGTAGAACGGGACCAACCCTGGCTTCAAAGCCATAGTACAATGGGACTGACACTGAAAGGGTTAACATTTACATAGTATAAATTGTTTTTTCAACCATGCATAAATTTTCTTAGATTTATGGACCAAAAAAGGTATTGGTTTGAGGTGTTAGGTGATATTGGGTAAGTTATAGAAGTGTAGTGGATTGTGAGTAATGTTTTACCTGAGATGTGGAGGTAGAGCAAACTTGTTTCTAATATCTGCTCGCCGGAGCCCAAAGCGTGGTGCATCAACTGTTAGAACCAAGGCGGAGAAATTGGCTGCTTCTGCCCTTCGTACAAGGCTAGCTGTTACTTCTCTGGTGAAAGTGATAGATACTGGTGAAGACTGAATATGTATTTGCCTTCTACATTTATCTTAAATAACTGTGTAGCATGCATGCATGCATATATACAGTAGACCGTCATTTAGCACGCTAGTTACATTCCTGAAAACGTCGTGTTAGGTAAAATCGTGTTAGATGAACTGAAGAACTTATGTGAAAAATAGGGTTACGTTCCTGGGAGTCCCCAAAAAGCCAAACAATTTTTTTTAGACCAACAGATCTTACAAAAAATGAAGGTGAATATGTAATTGTATTTCATTGTCGTGATATTTTACAGTGGTCCCTCGGTTTTCGTGCATCTCCAAACTCGAACATTTATGTAAGTGTATTTTCGTAAGTGCTGTTGCAAGTGTATTTTTGGGGGTCTGAAATAGACTAACCTACGTGACATTATTTCTTAAGGAAGTAAATTCATTCGGTAATGGCACTTGAGCAGCATTCTGGAACGAATTTTCGGTGAAAACCGAGTTACCACTGTACTGCTTAAGACTACAAATGCAATAGAAATAATAGTATTTCTTACCTTAAATTGTGGGTAATGATGTTTATGGATGGTTGTGAAGAGAGTGGATATGGATGGTTGGCCCTACTGGGCTGAGGTTGTTGGTTGTCGGTAGAAGTGGATGGTAGAGGTTCTGGTACTGAAGTCGATGGTTGTATTGCAGTGTGCAGTGGGCTCTTTTACCCTACAGTACATTATACAGGTGACGGTAAGGCATCATCAGCTGGTCTAGACCCCGTTTCAAAGCCCTGCTTCTAGCTTTGTCAGGGTCCTCTTCAGTGAAAAAGTCAGCAATTTTACCAATATTATGGAACTGCTCATGTAACCGCTGCAATGTTAACGGTTTTTCTTCCGGTTCTTCTTCATCTTCTGTTATCTCCCTCCCTTGTATCTGTGCATCGAGCTCTGCCAACATTTCCTCTGGACTCCTGTCTTCATCATCATCATCTAAGAGCTCATTCACATCTTCATTCATATCTTCAAAACCATCACCTGGTAATCTCCTTGCCAGCTGAACAATTTCCTGAACTTCACTCTCAAGCAAGGTAAAACCAGTGAAAGAATTAACTACAGGTGGCCATAACTTTCCCCAGCCTGCATTTAATGTTGATTGGGGCACTTCATTCCATGCACTTCTAGCAAAGTTAAATTTATTCCAGAAGCTTGGTACTGCCAAGCTGGAGTCTCCATTGATGCAACTAGTTTTTTCATAACTTTTTTGTGTAGTTACACTTGAATGACTTAATAATTCCCTGGTCCAGTGGTTGAATCAGAGATGTTGTATTTGGAGGTAAAAATACAACTTTTATATGTGAGGTCACATCCAGCAAAGCTTGTGGATGAGTATGGGAATTATCAAGAATGAAGAGAGCCTTGAATGCAAGGTTCTTGCTGTGCAGGTAAAACTTGACTTCAGGAATAAAGTGATGCTTAAATCAGTCAATAAATAAATATTTCCTCTGTCATCCATGCTGACTGGTTTGACCTCCAAATTACTGGTAAGGTGTTTTTATCCACATCTTTCAAAGCATGAGGATTCTTAGAGCGGTAAATAACCATGGGCTTACACTTGAAATCACCTGATGCATTACCGCAAAGGAGCAAGGTGACGCGATCCTTTGCTGTCTTGAAGCCTGGTGCACTTTTCTCTTGCTGACTGATATAAGTTCGTGTTGGCATTTTCTTCCAGAAAACACTTCTTGTCAGCATTAAACACTTGATGTTGCTCATAGCCACCCTCAGAAATAATTTCCTGCAATTCAGCAGGGAAATTACTTGCTGCTGTATGATCAGCTGAAGCACTTTCACCAGAAAACTTAATATTATGTAACTTATTATGCAACTTAAAGTTGTGGAACCAGCCTGTGCTAAACACACACTTTTTCAGGCCTTCCTTCCTTATCACACACTGCTTTAAACAACTGTAAGGTCTTTTCCCTAATTAAGAGGAAATTAAGTGGTGCACCTTTGTCTTTTGTTCAATCCACTCAAGCAACAAGTTTTCTTTTATTTACTTGTTGGGACGTACGTGTCATTCTTTTCATGAGATGACATTTTGGGTTATTCATTACACAAGCTCGTATATTCGCCTCGTTCTTCCTAATTGTACTAACTGACGCTTCATTAAGGCCATAGGCCCTCACTATATCCACCACACGTGAGCCACTCTTAAGCTTATCTAATATCTCGATTTTCTTGGTAATTCCTAGACTTGAACGCTTAAACCTTTTCTTGTCACTTGCAGGAACACTTGTATGCTTACTGGGTGCCATGATTGCTTGGCAGATTTATCATAATTCAATGAAAATGAGAAAATGTATGTAAATATACACAGCGAGCTTCCCGATTATTGTCGTCCTGCACGCCTATGAACCAAACTGAAGGCTGGGAGGGTGGTGTGGGTGGGTGAGGGTGGCAGGGGATAGCAGTAGGTCTCCCTCACTGACTCAATGGTGTACCCCACCGCGGGCGACCGCGCGCTCAAAATTTTTTCCCCTCCCGCGAACCATGTGAAGTTAATTTTACATAGTGTTAGATAAAAATGTGCCGCAATTCTTCAATCGTGCAATATCCAAATCGTGCCACATAAATTCGTGCTAAATGACGGTCTACTGTATACAGCCTCTCCTTACTTAGCGACGTACTCGTTTACCGACGACTCGGACTTACGATGGGGGCTCTGACCAGTATGCATACCTAAATAATGTATATTAAAGCTGATTTTCTTTATTCTTTATATTAAAAATCTATATAGTATTTACAACTCAAAAAAAATCTATATAGTACTAGATTTTGGTGTATACATTTCACTTGCCTTTCTGCCATAGGAAAAGTAGGCGAAGCTTGAGATGGCTTAACCATCTCCAACATTCCCCACCACGCCACACTTCAGTGCTCTTCCAGAGCTTGGTAAGGAATGAGGCCAGCTACGTTGTTACTCATTGTCCATTTTTTCACTCGATCACGAACTTTGCCATGCTATATCTCTGCTCCAAGTGGTCAGAATGGGTCAAACTAAACTTTCAATTGCAGAGAAGACCCATGCACTCACCCTATTAGAGCAAGGAATGTCTGTGATATATGTAGCCGCAGACCTGAAGGTGACTAGGATGGCAATTTACAACCTCAAGAAAACAGCTGCCTCACTCTCACCTGGCACTGTGCTACCTAGGAAGGTGGGGTCTGGGTCTGTCTTCGCACAGACAAGATCCTGAAGAGGGAAGTGTTATCCGATCCTGCCATAACAGCCACAGACCTCAAGAAAAAGCATCCTGCACTCCTGAAAGACGTCATAGTGCGAACCATTCAGCACTGACTGCAAAAGGACCTGAAAATGCCTGTTCGACGTGATGCCAAGAAGCCAATGCTAACTGAAGCCATGAAGAAGAAATGGCTGAAGTTCTGCAAGAAGTACAAGGATTGGACCTCAGACCAGTGGCAGAAGGTGATGTTCAGTGACGATAGTACCTTCAGGCTCGTCAGGAGCGGCTCCAAGACCATCCATCGTTCCAGTGGTGTGTCCTGTTATGACCCGTGGTACGCTGTGAAGACAGTGAAGCACCCTGACAGTGTTATAGTCTATGGTGCTTTTAGGGGTTATAAGGGCAGGGGTGGACTATACTTCCTTCCTAAGAACATTATAATGAAGGGAAGTACAGTGGACCCTCGGTTTTCGCCGAAAATTCGTTCCAGAATGCTGCTCAAGTGCCATTACTGAACGAATTTACTTCCTTAAGAAATAATGTCACGTAGGTTAGTCTATTTCAGACCCCCAAAAATACACTTGCAACAGCACTTACGAAAATACACTTACATAAATGTTCGAGTTTGGAGATGACCGAAAACCGAGGGACCACTGTAATTATATCAAGGAGTTAAGGGACCACATGCTGACATTTTGGAACATTTGCGAGTGTGATTTTTTTATTCATGATGGTGCCCCTACCCATAAGTCAAAAGGAGTGAAAAAGTTCCTCAAGGACAATAATATCAGTGTTTGGAGTGGCCAGGCAATTCCGCTGACCCAAATCCTATCGAGACTGCCTGGCATGTGGTGAAAAATGAGATTGCAAAAGCTCAACCCACCACCATCACGGACCTGAAGGAGGCACTGAAGAAGCTTTCCATCAACATGGACGCCTCCCTCTTCTCCACCCTCGCCACTTGGATGCCCAGGCGACTTCAGATGGTGATAAAGAACAATGGTAACATGACCAAGTACAGTGGACCCTCGTTTATTGTAATTAATCTGTTCCAGTCTGACTAAAGATAAAATTTACGATTTGTGAAACCATTTTCCCCATAAGAAATACATAATGTAAATCCAATTAATCCGTTCTAGACACCCAAAAGAATTAAAAATTTTTTTTTTTACATGAAATATAGATTTACATACACAGTAAACAATGAGACATGAAGAATAAAAAAATAATAACATGACACTTTCCTTTATTGAAGACTCTTGTTAGTGTATGGAAGACGGGAGGAGAGGAGAGGATGGAGAAATTACTGTTTAGAAGGGGAATCCCCTTCCATAAAGACTTCAGGTACCAAGTCCTTTTCTGGGGTTACTTCCCTACTTTGTTTTTTAATGCCACTAGGAACAGCTTGAGAGTCACTGCACACCTGTGGCATTAAATATCTGTCCAGAGAGCTCTGTTTCTGGCATATCTTTAAAATTTCCCTAAAATGGGACAAGACATTGTCATTGTACATGTTGCCAACACGGCTTGCAACAGCTTTGTTAGGGTGATGTTCCTCCACAAATCTTTCCATCCTACACATTGCACAAATCTCCATTACTACCACCCTCTACCACCATCACAACCACTACCACCATCACTACCACCATCACTACCACCTTCTACCACCATCATTACCACTACCACCCTCTACCACCATCACTACCACCCTTTACCACCATCACTACCATCCTCTACCACCATCACAGCTGCTACCACCATCACACCCACTACTACCATCACACCCACTACTACCATCACACCCACTACCACCCTCTACTACCATCACAACTACCACCATCACAACTACCACCATCACAACTACCACCATCACAACCACTACCACCCTCTACCACCATCATTACCACTCTCTACCACCATCACAACCACTCTACCACCATCACAACCACTCTACCACCATCACAACCGCTACCACCCTCTACCACCACCACTACCACCCTCTACCACCATCACAACTACCACCATCACAACTACCACCATCACAACCACTACCACCCTCTACCATTATCATTACCACTCTCTACCACCATCACAACCACTCTACCACCATCACAACCACTACCACCCTCTACCACCACCACAACCACTACCACCCTCTACCACCATCACACCCACTACCACCCTCTACCACCATCACACCCACTACCACCCTCTATCACCATCACCCACTACCACCCTCTACCACCATCACAGCCACTACCACCATCACAACCACTACCACCCTCTACCACCATCACTACCACCCTCTACCACCATCACTACCACCCTCTACTATCATCACAGCCACTATCACCATCACTACCACCCTCTACCATCATCACAGCCACTATCACTACCACCCTCTACCACCATCACAACCACTACCACCCCCACTTTCGTATTTTTCTACAAACTTTTACTTGAATTCTATCGTGTTTCTCACATTCTTTACCAAAGGGCTGGCACTAGAAGCTTTCTTTGGGCCCATGGTGGCTTATTTATCAGTTGCAAGCACAAAAAAGAATGGAATATTACAAAATGTATCATATGAACGCGTGGGGTGACGGTCACTCACTGATAAACAATGGCACACTGACTGTGAATGGTGTGGAATGGTGTGTGGGGCCGCTCGTATGCGTTCGGGACGAACGACTATTAGTGAGTCAAATGACGATCCGCGAGGCAATATTTTGACGGAAAAAACATTACTACAGTGGACCCCTGGAAATCGGCTGTAATCCGTTCCAGGAGCTAGGCCTAAAATCGAACTGGCCGATATCTGAACCATTATTTCCCATAAGAAATAATGTAAATACAATTAATCCGTTCCAGACACCCAAAAATATTCACAAAAAATATATTTTTTAAAGATTAACTATAGTTTTACATACACAAAACACATAATAACAACACACAATAAATTTACATTTAAAATAACATTTACTTACCTTTATTGAAGAGACTTGCTGGCTTCTGGAAGATAGGGAGGGAGGAGTGAGGGAGGGCTTAGTGTTTGGAAGGGGAGTCCCCCTCCAAAAGGACTTCAGGTAACAAGTCCCTCTCTGGGGTTACTTCCCTTCTTTGTCTTTTAATGCCACTAGGACCAGCTTGAGAGTCACTGGACCCTTGTCTCACAAAATAACTGTCCACAGTCCTCTGTTTCTGGCGCCTCTTTAACATGTTCCTGAAGTGCAATATGGCTCTGTCACTGAACTTGTTGCAGAGATGGCTTATTTCACCTTACTCAGGGTGATATTTTTCAACAAAACTTTGGACATCATTCCACTTTGAATAAATCTACTTAATCTCTGAAGAAGGCACCTCCAGTCTATCTTACTCCTGTGAAGCAATTTCCTCTACTCTGGTCTGATGCTGTTCCAGATGAAGCTCTTGCAGCTCTTCAGTTGTTAGCTCTACCCTGTGGTCCTCCACCAACTCTTCCACATCCTCGCCACTCACCTCCAACCCCAGGGACTTGCCCAATGCCACAATACCTTCCACAACAGGCACAGGGTCGTCAGGGTCAGGGTCAGCCTCAAACCCTTCAAAATCCCTCTGTTCGACAACCTGGCCACAATTGTGTCCAAGCAGAGTTCAAAGTCCTGGAAGTCACTCCCTCCCAAGCCTTACCTATAAGGCTTATGCAATAGAGGATACTGAAGTGATTCCTCCAGAACTCTCTTAGGATCAACTCAGTGTCTGAGGTCATTTCAAAGCACTTTTGAAACACTGCTTTTGTGTAGAGTTTTTTGAAGTTAGAAATGACCTGCTGGTCCATGGGCTGGATGAGAGGAGTGGTGTTAGGAGGCAAGAACTTCACTTTTATAAAACTGAACTCATCAGACAAAAAGTCTGCCAAGTTGTGAGGATGAGCAGGAGCACTGTCCAGTACCAGGAGGCACTTGAGTCCCAATTTCTTTTCCTGTAGGTATTTTTTCACACGGGCCAAACACTTCATTGAACCATTCCAGGAAAATTTGCTTCGTGACCCATGCCTTAGTGTTAGCCTTCCAAAACACACACAATTTACTCTTGGTGACATTGTGTTTCTTGAACACACTGGGATTTTCAGAATGATACACCAGTAAAGGCTTCACTTTAAAATCCCCACTAGCATTACTACACAACATGAGAGTTAGCCTGTCTTTCATAGGATTGTGTCCTGGCAGTGCCTTTTCCTCCTGAGTAACGTTGGTTCTCTTTGGCATTTTCTTCCAAAAGATTCCTGTTTCATCCCAATTGAACATTTGTTGGGCGACGAATCCTTCAGCCTCTATGTACTCCTTGAATTCATGCACAAATTTTTCAGCCTCATGTTTATCTGAACTTGCTGCCTCACCATGCCTTACAACACTGTTTGAATTTTTCAGTGTCTACAAACCCCTTAAATTCAGTCACAAACTTTTCAGCAGCACGTTTGTCTGAACTGGCTGCCTCACCATGCCTTACAACACTGTGTATGCCACTACGTTTCCTAAATCTGTCAAACCAGCCTTTGCTGGCCTTAAAATCACTCGCATCAGCACTGGTTCCAGGCATTTTCTTGACAAGATCTGTGTGCAACTGCCTTGCCTTTTCACAAATTATCGCCATGGAAACACTATCACCCGCTATCTGTTTTTTGTTGATCCACACCACCAACAACTTCTCAACCTCATCCACTGTTTTTGATCTATTTTTGGGAAACATGTTAATACCTTTTGCAACATCAGCTTCCTTGAGTTCTTTTCTCTTTGCCAGGATAGAGGTGATAGTAGATTTGTTTTTGTTCTACATCCTGGCAAGCTTCCCCACACATACGCCACTCTTATATTTTTCTTCTATCTCCTTCTTCAGTTCGATGGTGTTCCTCACTTTCTTTACCACAGGGTTGCCACTAGGAAGCTTCTTTGGACCCATGGTGACTTATTTCACAGTGACAATCACTAAACAAGCAATAAACACAATAAATTTATTGTGAAATGTTTGAATGAGCGCACTGGGTAATGTTCACTCAATGGTAAACAAAGCTAGACTGGCTCATGACGCCTGCGCTGGGAGGCGCGCAAGCGCGGGTAGGTGGACAGGTCTGGTACACGGGCTGATAATCGGGGAGAAATTGGGCCAAAAAAAGCGATCGAAAATCGAGCCGGCCGATAATCAGACCAGCCGATTTCCGGGGGTCCACTGTGTAGTATTAGCGAAATATACGAAATACGATGCTTATGATATTCGGGGGTCCACTGTACTAGTTAGATGCTAAGAAGTAAAAATAAAATACATGTAATACATACATTAAGATGCATTTTTTCAACGAGCCGTCGCTATTGCAAATAATTTGTGAATTAACAAGTTCTAATACAATAATGTACCTCAAAAAGAATTAATAGATTATGCATTGTGCCCCAAGAGGAATTAGTGCTGTCATAATCTTCATGAAAATATGATTTTGTAGAGGCTTTAAGGGTAATTTACCAATTTGTGGTTCAGTAGTATCATGTTTTATATAGGGCATTTTCATCTTTAGTAGGTAATTCTTATTTTTAGAGTACTGTGTAGGTATAACTTATCATTGCCTTGTATCTACCTGTCTTTGTATATATATAGCTGAAAAAAGCGAAGGGTGTCAGGTGCATATTCAGCTATCTCTTCAATGCTGGATGTTGCAATGGTACTCAAGGTGAAGGCTGTTCCAATTTTTCCAGCTGCTGTTGTAACAGTAAAGTAAATTACACTATGCTTAAAAAAAAAGTTAGTTCATTCAGAGTACTGTAAAAAGTTTCAAGCTGTAAATATATCCTTTTCAGTTTTAGGGCTGCTGAATACAAAGTATGTACGTGTGGAAAAAGAAACTTATGTACAGTTTAGGACATTTATTAGAGGAAATGTTTAGCCATGAGTGGCTTTTTCAGTCCTAATACAGAGATAACTAAGAAACCAGTATATATAGTGGCAGGAGTCAGGTGGTAAGCCATGTGAGGGTTAGTAGTAGTAGTAGTACGATAGTGGTGAGATGGGTTGGGTAGGGAGAGACCTGTCAACATCATGTTACAGCAGTCCCCAGAATGGGTAATAACCTGTTGACTAGGGATTTGGATATTCGTAGTGGAACTTTCAGATTTTTTATGGATAGTGTTACTGACAGCAATTAGGGCAGCCTTTATATACTTTAGCTGTTGTAAATCATCTTCCTTAATGACTAGTCTAACCTCACTGAATTTCATGAGGTGTCCAACATTGTCCCTGTGTTGGACACACATGTTTCTACAGTCATCACAATTGCAGGCATTTTTGTGTTCCCTATTTCAAGCAACCATGATGAATGTAGAAACATGTGTCCAACACAGAGGCGGTGTTGGACACCCCATGCAATTCAGGAGTCTAGAATAGTCATTAAGGAAAAAGATTTATGATGGCAAAAGTCTATAGAGGCTGCACTAATTGCTGTCAGTAACACTATCCATCAAATTGCTAATTAACATATTATTACCCTTTCTGGGGACTGCTGTAATAGGATGTTGACAGGTCCTTCCCAACCCAACCCATCTCTCCACTATTGTATTAACTGCTGCTACTACTACTACTACCCTCTCACACAGCTTACCATCTGGCTCCTACCACTGTATACGTATACTGGTTTCTTAGTTATCTCTGTATTAGGACTGAAGAAGCAACTTGTGGCAAAATATTTCCTCTAATAAATGTCCTGAACTGTACATAAGTGTCTTTTTCTACATCTCTGTATCACCATACCATTTTTCACGAAGTACATGTTATAGTGTTTTAAAAATATAATATTTTTAAAATGTTTTCCAACTTTGGAAATCATTAAATATAAATCCTTTTACCACTTGGATAAAATAATTTTTGTCCATTATAAAAAACTGACTTGACAAACTAGGAAAACTGGGCAGTAAAAGATGATATGGAGGCATAATACTACAATACAGGTACAACACCAGTTTTCCAACAACGTAGTGTCCAGCACCTCTTTTAGTCTGGACAAAATTACAGGATTACTTTTTTGCCAGACTAGTTTACTGAGATTGTATTTAGTGAATGCTCACCAGTTGATGTTGGTAATTCCTTGATTTTGTGCAATTCTTAGAATATTTTGCTAATGACCTTGGCTATGGCTGGCTAGTAATTTGTCAATAACTATGCCTATTAACCAGGGCTGTGGAGTCAGCACATAAAACCTACTCCGACTCCTCTATTTATATATCCATGTAGGGAATAAATTATAAATATGCTAATTATATATTTGCTATATGAATTGCAAGCATGCAACATGTAAGCTCAGTAACCTGTTAAAGCTTGGCTCTTAAGTGCTATAGCTATGCCATTCTGGCTTTATTTTGTTTATTAAAGCAATTATAAAGATTCAGTAACCTTATATTTAAACAAAGGACAAGACTTGAAAAATGGAAACAATGAGGTTATATTTTTATAAAAAGCCTATCAAATATAAAGTAATAGGATGTAAAAGAAAGAAACTATAAAAGAAAATCTGAGTCATTAACTTCTTTCTATACTCATTCAAAAATCTGAAGTACATCCTTTGATATTACTAAAAAGAATTCAAAGTTAAAAATACAAAAAAGTAAAAAGCAATTAAACACCTAAAACAACTTAGTAAATAACCATTTTAAAAGAAATGAACTCAAATATGTACATAACCATTCCTTTTCCAGATTAAAGTATTGTTTAATTTATATGTTATACAATTTAAATTTATCAGGAGTCAGAGTTGTTACATTTTTACTGACTTTGGCTCCAGTAACCCAAGAACTGCTTCTAACTCCGACTCCACAGCCCTGCTATTAACAAGTTAATTGAGTTCTCAGGTGAATTAATCAAAGGGCCAGAACAATGGTCCTTTGTGACAGAACAAGAGCTAATGAATTTTGTTTGATGTATGAAAAATTACTTAGGGAAAAATTAAAGTACATGCAACAACTTTGCTTGCATGAAATATTTAAAAAAATAGCTAAGAAGAATGTGTATCATAGCAGTAGGCCTTCATCTGAAAATCCTGTGGCTTCAATTTCAAGTACTCCAGATGTCCTCCCAGAAATGTCACAGATCTTTTATGAAATAGGTAACTATGAAACAAACAGTAATCCTGACAGCCCTCAACTCTCAGACCTTCATAATTAGCTCTACAATTCCAGTAAAATTCTAAAATTTACAACTTTGGAAATGGTAGTACTCTAACATTCTTTGTAGTACAGTAATGTATAAACCTGTTTCAGTTATGCTGTCCAGACCCCAAAATAAATGTTTCTCTTAGTGTCCACATTAAAAAAAAAAAATTCTTCTGAAAGTGTAGAGAATCTTTTTCTAAGGGTAATGACACCAAAAGTATGAAATTTGATTGAAAATTTGTGGAATTACACAGGCATAAAGTTAGCATTTTCAGTGCAATTTATGCATTGGCGATTTTGCCCACTTTGAGTTCTACACTGTATTTTAAACCAGTTCCATTGCTCTACTCGATCAAATTCTTAGCTGTTTCGCTGGTATGCCTTCTGTTCTATGAATTGAGCACAAGAAACTACCCATTCAACAATTTCAACTACCCTATAAAATGCACAGAAGTCAGTCCAAAATAAACAATGTAAATATTGATGGTACTAAAACATATCCTCTGTTCGTTAATCATGTCCCCAGGCCTCCCTTATATGTATTACAGTTGCCTTCCATTTTGAATTCTTAATCACACAAAAATAGAAGATTTACTCTATTTCTTGGATAATAAAATATAACTAGGAATGATTTGTCATAGTTTACGGCATCTCAGTAATTGAATCAGACCTATTAAAAACCCATAAAAGAGAGAGGGGTGTAGGGGTGCTTACCCATCCCCAGGAAAGTCTGTAACATCTAATATTTCTGCTATTTTGAGCCCAATTTCAAGCTACTTCTGCTCTTGAAATCAACCAAAATCATCTCTATTTCAGTAGTATGTCTTCAAATCTGTGAAACGATGCCAAGAAATAGCCAATAAAACCATAAAAACCATCCTAGAAAACAACTCAAAATCTCTATTTTAAACCATAACACATGGTCAGTTTTGCTTTTCCCATAATTCACTGCGTGGGGCAGGATTTTTTTTTTATACTGCGCACATTTACTACATAGACCCCTTCTTTCATATCTAGGCCAAAATTTACCGCTCACAGCTTATCTGAGAAAGCTGGGCTCATGACAGAAATCTACGTGAGAGACCCTGGAATCAATGCCAGCCACTGAAAGGGTTAAAGGAAATGAATAGTCATATTAAATTTGCTGATTAAATAACATTTTATTAGCAATCTTCTGTGCTAATCCAGTAATATACCAGCCTAGAGAATACAGGTGATTTGGAGAATCTTCACTGGACCGGCATATCTTTGATTTGAAAGTTCTATTTATCCAGCCTATTTTTTTTTTTATTGAAAGTAGGGTAACATTTTCTCATTCTTTGACTGTGATGCTGCATGCTCTGACTTAATTATCCTTGGGTTCCTTACATTCCTCTTCTGCTCTGTAGAGTGGTTTTGTTGCATTTTATACTCTTCTCCAGTTTTTTACTGCTTTGCTCTTTTCATACCAGAGGGCTGTATTTCGTGAAGTACTAAGCCCCTGTTAGACATTCAGCACAAGGAGTTATGAAGGCTTAATCCTCTGTCTGCTAATTGTGAAACATACATGCTACTGAACTGTACTTGCCGGTCTTCTCATCCCCATAGTGGATTTTTTTTTTTTTACTACTACGGTCATTTCCCACTCAGATCAGGTCTCCAAGGTTGGAAAGGAAATATTACAGGATTAAGAACTACTGAGAAGCAGAAAAGTAGAGATACTGAATGTGAGTAGAAGTTTGTAAGATTTGCCTATCATCTTACATGTTCATGAGACGAAACATCAGCAGTCCTGTCACACCAGGCTTACATTTCACACTCATTTGACAGGGGAGTAACAGCTCCCTAAGTGGTTGCTCTATACCAACCTACTACCTTATGGTACAGTGACCCAGTGAAGGAAACACATTTATCATTTGGACACATGACATTTGATTCTGCTTGTTGGACATTTGATTCTGCTTGTTGACTCTGCCCAGTGCGGTCACAGCAGCTCTGACTTTCGGTTTTCAGTCTCCCTACGATCCCCGTTGGGGAGGGGAATTTATACCTTCATCACGATGAGTTATGCAAATCGTGTCAAGATCAAACCCAACAGTGGCACTGTGAATGATTCTTCAAAACTTGCTCTAGCAGTTGCTGTTCGGAGCGTGCTACAGGTGAAGTTCAACACCATATTGACCCTGAAAGAAGCATTTATTGTTGTCTGCAATGATGATGAAGATGCAGAGAAGCTACTCACTACAACAGCCACCACCACTCTCTCTGATCGAGGATTTACTGTCATGTCATCTCCAGCTCTCAGGGCAAGGAGGACAGTTTTCCTTAAGAAACTTGATAAGCTTCTCACAGTTCAACCTATCGACGAACTCAAGACATCCATTGAAGATCAAAACTCATGGGCCACAGTGGAGAGCATCATGAAAATACCTACAGCTTCCTCCATGCTCAAGGTCACGTTTACTGACGTCAACATGGGTACCACTGCATTAGCCGACGGTCTTGCTGTATATTATTACTTCGTCAGCCCCACCTGCATCGAAGCTGAGAGATTCCACTACATTTCTCACTGTTGGACCTGTTACTCTTATGCACACAACACCAAAGACTGTCCTGTGAAGGAAAAGAAGTTTTGCACTACATGTAGTAGTGAAGGCCATGATTTTAGATCATGCACCGGCTCTGCTCCACCAACACCATCTTGCCTCAATTGTAAAAGCAACGATCACCACACTCTTGCTGCTAAATGTCCCACTCGTAAAGACATTATGAAGAAGACCCAAGAAGCAGCACAGAAAAAGTCATCTTCAAAATCACCCACCTATGCTGCTATTACAAAACTACAAGCTACCACAACTAAAATTCTCCAAGCTTCCACGCAACCTACTACTACCAGCATCGCACCTGCCAGTGACCCAACCACCATCTACTACTGTATGGTCTATGCTCATATGCATAATGTTGCTATTCCTGGGACATTCAACACCTCCATCAACGAACTCTTCAAATTAAACAACATGCCAGAGTTCAAATTCCCAGATTCTCCACCATCTTCTGTGATACTCAACAACAACCAGCATCCTGACGTCATCACTTCACCTGCTGGTAGCTCAGCGGCTGCTTCAACACCAACACTATCTAATACTGACGTCACACCAACAACAACCAATGAGCGCTCACTACCACCTCACACCTCTACCAAGAACCAATCAGCTGCCTCCTTGCCAGTCTCGCCACAACCACCTTCCACCAATGAGGAGCCTTCATCTCCTACTACGAACCAATCAGAGACTTCGTCTCCCAGCACTCCCACTCCGTCACTACCACCATGTACTATGCATGGTGTCAGATATTGGACTACTCGACAATTTCCCACAACAATGATGCCCACTGAGCTTAATCAACGTCTCCTTGAAGGAACTGTCAAGTTCACCTGTACTACCACTCCACTCAATACCATTGACGACATTCTACTTAACCTCCAGCATCCTATGCTACAACGTCCAATTAAATTGAAACACATCTCACTACGACAGTTCGCCTCACTCGTCAATGGAACGTATCAGTGATTTCTCCTCCAATAATAATCGACCCTAATACAGCTGCCTTCTGTGCCTCTCCCATCGCCGCCTGCCAGCCTCCTGCAGTACAACTACACACGCCTCATCAGCTGATACAACTCGTCTCAGCATCACACACACCTATCAACAACGCCTGCAGTTTACCTGCACATGTCGCCTGCAGTTTATCTGCACATGTCGCCCAGAGTGGATGTGCCACTCACCTGTCCATTCCCACCTCCTACTCTTCCCAAACTTTTTCCCATATTTCTATCCTTACCCATCCTTCTGTCATCCCCATCTTACCGATGCTCAGGTCAATCCAGCTCCAGCTCCATTTATCATTCATGCAATAGCTGTCTTACTAAAAGTGTGCAGATATCACACATCAAATGACCCTCTGAACTGCAACATTCCCACCCATTCTTCAGAGTGGAGGGACTGTACTTTGCACCTCCAGGACTTGACTTTGAGTGTTGTATTTTTTCTATGGCAGTCTGGAAAACTTGGTTTACATTGGCGTGGAGGTTTGTTGTCATTGATGAATGGTACTATACAAACGATAAGGCTTAGAGCCTTTTACTGTACAGGACTTTTGACTGTATTATTCTTAAGAACCATTCATTCACCCAAGTTATTTCTTTGAAAAACTTTTAGTGTACCTGTGTTTCATCTACAGTGGTACCTCGGGTTATGAGCTTAATTTGTTCCAGAAGGCTGTTCGAGTGCCGATACCGAACGAATTTGTTCCCATAAGGAATAATGTAAATTAGATTAATCCATTTCAGACCCCAAAAATACACTTACAAAGGCACTTACAAAAATACACTTACATAATTGTTCGAGTTGGGAGCTACTCGTATTCCGAGGTACCACTGTACTGATGCGACTTAAGTGTTAACCCTTTCACTGGCTGTCATTAAGGCTAGGGTCCCTTGTGTAGTTCTATGTCACAAGCTCAGCTCACCTAGGTAAGCTGTGAGTGGTAACTTTTGGCCTAGATATTAGAGAATGGTTTTTGCAGTGAGTGTGTAGTATAAAAATCTTTCCTCATGCAGTTCATGATGGGAAACACAAAACTGACCATATGTTTGGTTTAAAATAACAACTTTGAGTTGTTTTCTATGATGTTTTTTTATAGTTTTATTGATTGTTTCTTGGTATTTGATAGAATGTAAGACAACCCATTGAAATAGAGATAATTTTGGTTGGTTTCAGTACCAGAAGTAGCTTGAAATTGGGCTCAAAGTAGTGGAAATATTAAATTTTTGCCAATTTTCCTGAGGACAGGTAAGGCCCCTAAACCCCTACAATTTGTTTTATGGGTTTTTAATAGGTTTGATTCAATTATTGGGACATTATAAACCATAGCCAATTATTTTTTATTTTAATTTATTATCTGGGAAATACAGTACAATACAATTTTTATTTATGTTGTGCAAATTATGTAGTTTTAAATGTAATAAGAGATTGGTAGGCACAAAAAGCCACTAGTTATTCAGTGCATTTCAGGCAAACTAATATTAAAGCTTAAATGTTACAAAAGATTTAAACAAACACTATTAACTAGGATTTCTTATGCAGCTAACAATAATCATAAGTACAATAAGAAAGGTAACTTTAATAAATCAATGGTCAATTACAAAGTATTTCTTATTTCAAACTGATTCAGTGATCTTCAGTTACTATACTGCACAGTACTGTACTCTAGTATTGCAGACTACAATACTCATAACCTTAGTATCTGGTTGCCTTTTGCATCAGTGGACGAGACTGCTAGTTCAGAAGGCCACTGGACAATTGTGAAAAATTAATTCCATAATCCAGGAGTTTCAGACAATCAACAATATTGTATACAGTAGGGCCCCACTTTTCGGTGTTTCGCCTTTCGGCATTCTGTTCATACAGCGAGTTCAAATTATGACCAAAACTTTTGTATACGGCGAGTGGTCTTTCAGATACGGCGCACGCCACCCAGTTTGTTTACATTTTCTGTGAGCACATCTCTATTATGCAATAATCACTCTTGGGCACATTAAATGTCCAATTATACGTCAATATAGACATTTTCATTAATCCATCTATGATATTTTCTTAAAAATTATATAAGAAACACGTTACATAGCATATAAACATGCTGTTTATATGCTATGTAGGTGTGGTTGCCGGGCGGAGGGAAAACATTACGTAATACTAATAATAATCACTCTTGAGCACATTAAATGTCTTATTTTACGTTAATATATTTACGTATGTTAATATTTAAATTATTTAAAAAACACATTACATAGCATATAAACATGATACATACACCCACAATAAAAATTGACAAATATGAGATTTGTTTACCAAGCGACTTTGTAGGGGTGTCGGAAGAATTACGTTTTCTCTTTCGTTAACTAGTTGTGATAAAAAGAGGAGTCGTAAGCCTCTTACTTTAAGTGCCAAGTTAGAAATGATTAAACTGAGTGAACTGACTTTTTTGGGTTATCCTAGGTTCTCTATGCATATTCTGCTATGTATGATAATCTATGTAACTGTATTTGTGTATACCTGAATAAACTTACTAACAAGGTATAGTATGTTGATTGCTGAGATAGCCATCAAATACAGTTACATATGCAGCATATGTGTAGAGAACCCAGAATAACCCAAGAGTGTCAGCTAACACTCGTGCTAGGAGCTAATGCTACTGGGGATTGCAAGTTAAAACCTATGATAATTTATCACTCAGAGAATCCTAGGGCCCTAAAGAACTATGCAAAAGGTAGCCTCCCTGTTTATTATAAATCCAATTCGAAAGCTTGGAGGACTACTGATCTTTTCATAAATTGGTTCACAGACTATTTTAAGCCTACAGTTGAGGCTTACTGCAAGGAAAAGAAAATTCCTTTTAATGTTTTACACAATACCCTGCCACTCACCTCTCACACATCAATGTTAATACTTTAAGGTAAGTAATAAGTGTACTCTGTGTGTATCTTACTTTTTATTGTGTTTTTTAATGCCTAGTGCTATTGCTAACTTAATATAAGTTAGTGTAAGCTTGTTGTCTGGCATTTATATGCATTTATAAGTGGAAAAAATGGCGTTCTGCTTTTTGGCGATGTCTGCTTTTAAGGCACTAGCCTGGAACCTAACCTGCCGTATAAGTGGGGCCCTACTGTACTCCCCTTCCCTCATTAGTTGATTAATGAAAGGGTTCACTGTACAGGTATTAAAACATTTTGAAACACTCCTATTATCCTAGAAAAATACTAGTGTGCATTGAAAATAAAAAATGAGATTGAAAAAATCATAATTTGTCATATATAAATTGAAAAACATACTGTACTGCTATGTGTATTTATGCCAATGTTGATGACAGGTGATAATTATCACAAATCATAACATGCCATTAAACCTTTGATTTAAATTTTCTTTTCATAGTTCCAGTTAGAAAAGTAGGTTCTTTCAGTTTGTAAAAACATACAGTAATTATAAAAAAATTTTGCCACAAATAAATTTCTATTTCTGGGTCTGCTACGGTTTAAGGGCATGGGATGTATGAGGGCTGCAAAAGTGTCTTTTCACTTCTGCTCAAACAATATAGGAATGGTAAATACTTAATGGCTGGTGCATTTATTGATACTGGCTAGTTGCTATAATGTTGTGATAAAAATAAATCCTGTATTGTTACACTGTATATAACTTTAGAGAAAAAATGTTTGCCTAACTTGATTAGCAAGGGAATGTTGGACACTTAAGTAAAAAGTATAGTATTGTTCCACCCTACCTCTTGCATTTGCAATTTCCCCATCTGGATGGGCCATTCTTTGCATAGCTGTTGGTGCTACGCCATATGGAACACTGACTTTGTGTCCTAATATGGTGGTAGAAAGGCTTCTCTTGGATACATCTCTTAAGAACCTTGGCCGAATATACCATCTGCAAAAAGTTAATACATACTATTCTTTCACGTTCATATATCATTATTTATAATTTGTCTAAATACTTTTAAGAATTTATTCATTGGTGTACTTAGGACAGAACTGTTTATGCAAATTGAACATACCCATTGAATGCCTCCTTGTTTTTTTGAAGAGTAACTTCTTGCATGGCTCCAGATCGGTAGTAGTCGAGAGCATTTTGAGGCAAGATTCTGTGCGCCTCAGTTTCGTAGTCGCTAACACTCACCAAAGTTTTCATGTTACACTAATATTGGTGTGTTGCTGCAGCTACACAAAAGCATGAAAGGGTATTAATGTGGTTACTAATGTTAAAGATGTATTTTAAGGCTGCAAGTTTGTCATTCTTTAAATTGAAAGGCTATTACTTATGATGTTAATGTGTTTCTGGACATTCATTGTTAGTTGATTGTTTGGCACTTGGATAATATTTCCCATAAAAATCAATGTAAAATGCATTTAAAAGCCATAATATTCCATATTTAATTTCATTTATTTTTCCAAAGAATTTTACCCAATGTTGTACATTCACAACTTTTCCTTTTCATTTATAAATAATATGAAACATTGTTTGATTATTGTATGTACACATTAGAGAGGAGGAGGGGGGTAGTGTGTGAAGTGAAGGTAGTGTTTAATATTGTATTATAATTTTTAACCTGAGTTATTACAAAGAAAGTCAGCATTCTGATTCGTAATAACTAACTTACAAACAGGTCGTAATATAAAGGTCAGTATTCTACTTATTCTGTATAATTTTACCTCTAAAAGGTGAAGAGTAAAAATCACAGTACCAAGGCTGGAACAATTCACCAAAAACCCACACCTAGAAGAGGAATCATAAGACGATGTTTTGGTCCAGTAATCTTGTTCATACTACCTGTGTAACTGATGCTTCCAGTGTACTCCATTTCCTGTTCCTCTTGCCCTTTCTACTTTGGCAAAATTGGTGACTTCCTTTCAGATGGATTTGAACACAAAGGATGTGCTCGCTTTACTGATACCAAACATGCTCTTCTTTGTCATGTCAGAGAAGGCAGCCACAACCCATCCCCCACTCCCCTGACAAACACCCACACGTGTGTGCAAGAGGGCAGTCCCACACTAGTGTGTGTGCGCAAGCCCAAGAAGGGATCCCATACTAGTGTGTGTGGGAGTCCAGGAGGGGATCCCATACTAGTACTCATCTATTTGTGGTTGCAGGGGTTAAGTCACAGCTCCTGGCCCCTCATCTTCGCTAGTTGCTAATAAGTCCACTCTCTCCTTGCTCCATGAGCTTTATGGTACCTCTTAATAAACTATGTATGGATCCTGCCTCCACGAAATCACTCTCCAGATTGTACCACTTCCGGACAACTCTGAGAAATACTTCCTAACATCCCTGTGACCCAGATGAATTTTCAACTTCCAGTTGTGATCCCTTGTTGCTGTGCCCCATCTCTGAAACATCCTGTCCCCATCCATCTTGTCAGTTCCTCTCAGTATTTTATGTCATTATCGTGTCCCTCCCATCCCTCCTGTTCTCAAGTGTCGTCAGGTTGAGGTCCTTTAACCTCTCCTTGGAGGGCATACCCCTTAGCTCCGGGGCTAGTTTTGTTGCAAACCTTTGCACTTTCTCTAATTTTCTGACGTGCCTGAACAGGTGTGGGTTCCATACTGGTGCTGCATACTCCAATATGGGCCTGACATATACGGTGTATATTGTCTTGAACTCTTCACTCGGGTATCAAAACGCTATTCTTAGGTTTGCCAGGTGCCCATATGCTTCAGCAGTTATTTGGTTGATGTGCACCTCGGGAGATGTGCTCGGTATGATACCCAAGACCCTTTTTCTTGTGTGGTTTGTAGCCTTTGGCCCCCCTAGCCTGTACTCTGTCTGTGGTCTTCTTTGACCTTCCCCAATCTTCATGACTTCGCACTTGGTGGGGTTAAACTCCAGGAGCCAGTTGCTGGACTAAACTTGAAGCCTGTCCAGATCCCTTTGCAGTCCTACCTGATCCTCATCCGTTTGAATTCTTCACATTAGCTTATCATCATCTGCAAACAGGGTGTAGACAGTAAGCCTGCATGCTAGTTCTCACAGTTCCCACTAGAGCGAGTTGTTGTAGGCCTAGTTCCGAAAGTTCCCACCAGAGGTCAGGCCTTAAGGTAGACATACCAGGCCATGCCTCTGCCTCACTCCTTGACTAATTACATGGTCCTTGACTGTTGTTTTCCATCTGAAGTGCCTGTGCAACAGTTTTGGGTCAGATTTGGTTTTCGATGCTATGCCATTTTTGTATTGCTGCAGGGCCTTTCTCCTTATCTGTGCATTTTCGTTTCTGGCTCTTCGACTAATCTTATCTTCCTGGGTCCTTTTTCTTCTTTACTTTTTCCATTTTCTAGCACAGTTAGTTTTGGCCTCCCTTCATCTTTGGGTGAACCAAGGGCTCATTCTGGTCTTCCCATTATTTCTGTTGCCCTTGGGAGCGAACCTCTTCTGTACCTCCTTGCATTTTGTTGTCACATATTCCATCATTTCATTTACTGATTTTCCCACCAGTTCTCTTTCCCATTGAACCTCATTCTAGAAATTCCTCATGCCTGTGTAGTCCCCTCTTTTGTAGTTTGGCTTCTCCCGTCCTACTCTTGCTGCATCAATCTCCACTTGTAACTCTACAATGTATTTGAAGCTTAGGACCACATGATCACTAGCTCTGAGGGGCTTTTCATATGTGATGTCCTCAATGTTTGAACTATTCAGGGTGATTTTGAGGTCTAACCTTGCTGGTTCATTCTCATTATCTCTCTCTCTTCGTAGTATCCATAACATGTTGATGCATGAGGTTTTCCAATACCACCTCCATCATCTTAGCCCTCAATGTTTCTGATTTCCAATGTGGCTCCAGGTTTTCCCAGTCAGTGTCCTCGTGATTCAAATCACCCACAACTAGTACCTTTGCCCTGCCCATGTGGGCACTTCTGGCCACCTCAGCTAGTGTATCGACCATTGCTCTGTTGCTCTCATCATATCCTTGTCTTGGCCTCCTGCTATTCTGTGGTGAGTTGTACATCACTGCAATCACCACCTTGGGACCCCCAGTGTGAAGTGTTCCTACTATGTAGTCCTTTCCCTTCTGTCCATTCTTTCCAACTCCTCAAAACCACTGGTTTTTTGATGAGCGGTGCAACTTCTCCACTCCCCTCTATTACCTCGATCTTTCCTCATGATCTGATATCCAGTTGGAAAGATTGTATCTCTTATTCCCATGAGGTTGGTTTCTGTGAGTGCTATGATGTCTGGGGATGCCTCCATGATATTTTTGTGTCACTCCACACACTTATTCATTATTCCATCTGTGTTGGTGTACCATACTTTCAGCTTCTCCAAAACTGTATTCTGGGGGGTTGGTATGGGCTAGGGGAGTGGGAGGCCTGATAGGATACTATAGGAGGCTGCTGTGTAGGTGGGGTTTGTGCTGGGGGTGGGGACTGAGTGTGGAGTGTGGTTTGTCTTGGGTTAGCTTGTTTGCTGTGTTCCGAGGGTGGTTGTGCTTGCTGCTCCTCCTGACTCTCAGTGACCCTGTCTGTCTTTCTTGCCTCTTTGTATCCTCTTAGTTTATGTCGTTCTTTTCTCGTTCTGTCACAGTCTAGGTACACCCACTAGTGTATTGTTCTTTCCTTTAGCGGTGGTTTCTGCTGCAGGATCCTGCTTCGAACAGTTTCTATCTTGAAAATCAATTTGACTGGCGTTTTTTTTTTCCCCCCTTCGAGTATCCCCCTATTCTCTGAAAATTTATCAGCTCAGTCATGTCCTCCCCTCCTGTGGGAGAGGAGGGGATCCTATACTTGTGTGAGGGAGCCCAGGAGGGCAGTCTCATACTAGTGTGTGTAAGTTGGAACCCAGCAGGAGGGCCCCCACTGGTTGGTTTGGGAACCCAGCAGAAGGGTCCACACTGGTGGGTGGGAACCAGGCAGGAGGGTCCACACTGGTGGGTGGGAACCTAGCAAGAGAGCCCACACTGGTGGGTGTGTGTTAACCCACGAGGAGGGCCCACACACTGGTGAGTGGGCAGGAACCCAGCAAGAGGGCCCACACACTTGTGTGTGGGCAGGAACCCAGCAGGAGGGCCCCACGCACTGGTGGGTGGGCAGGAACTCAGCAGGATCCCACACTGGTGAGTGGGTTGAAACCCAGCAGGAGGGCCCACACACTGGTGGGTGGGCAGGAACCCAGCAGAAGGGCCCCACACCCTGGTGGGTGAGCAGGAACCCAGCAGGACCCACACTGGTGAGTGGGTGAAAACCCAGCAGGAGGGCCCACACTGGTGAGTGGGTGGGAACCCAGCAGGAGGGCCTACACTGGTGAGTGGGTGGGAACCCAGCAGGAGGGCCCACACTGGTGGGTGGGTGAGAACCTAGCAGGACCCACACTATTGGGTGAGTGGGAACCCAGCAGGAGGACCCACACTGGTGGGTGAGCAGGAACCCAGCAGGAGGGCCCACACTGGTGGGTGGGTGAGCAGGAACCCAGCAGGAGGGCCCACACTGGTGGGTGGGTGAGCAGGAACCCAGCAGGAGGGCCTACACTGGTGGGTGGGTGAGCAGGAACCCAGCAGGAGGGCCCACACTGGTGGGTGGGTGTTAACCCAGCAGGAGGGCCCACACTGGTGGGTGGGTGTTAACCCAGCAGGAGGGCCCACACTGGTGGGTGGGTGTTAACCCAGCAGGAGGGCCCACACTGGTGGGTGGGTGGGAACCAAGCAGGACCCACACTAGTGGGTGAGTGGGAACCCAGCAGGAGGGCCCACACTGGGGGGTGGGTGAGCAGGAACCCAGCAGGAGGGCCCACACTGGGGGGTGGGTGAGCAGGAACCCAGCAGGAGGGCCTACACTGGTGGGTGGGTGAGCAGGAACCCAGCAGGAGGGCCCACACTGGTGGGTGGGTGAGCAGGAACCCAGCAGGAGGGCCCACACTGGTGGGTGGGTGAGCAGGAACCCAGCAGGAGGGCCCACACTGGTGGGTGGGTGAGCAGGAACCCAGCAGGAGGGCCCACACTGGTGGATGAGCAGGAACCCAGCAGGAGGGCCCACTGGTGGGTGAGCAGGAACCCAGCAGAGGGGCCCACACTGGTATGTGTGGGAATAATGCGAGAAATCTCACATTACATAATGCCTTTCATAACCCCTTCATCATCATCTGATTAATTTGATTTTTTGCATAATATTCACATCACACATTACTATCAAACATGAAAATCAGAAAAAAATAGTAATAAAATGTATATTTATCTAAGAGATAAATGTTGAAAACAATAAACTGATAAGTAGATGCCAGAAATTACTACCGTGTGACAGTGAAGATTAGGTTTATATTACTTTGTTTTAGGCTAACATTATTTCTACAAGTATCCCACTACAGTAATTATCATCTGAACTGTACATCTAATTTTAGAGCTTCAATAAATAAAATTTCTGCGAGTACTGTATGTGACTTACTGTCCAAGGAGCTGTCAGACACTACCCTGGCTGATGAACACTCAAGATGAATATTGCCATGCGTGAATATTATCCCAATGAAAATATGGCTTATAAAAATTTTTTTACTGTCATTAAATTTTTATTTAATGTAAAACCTAAGTGCATTTGTTTGTTTATTTTTGTACGAAAATGCTTATATAGAAGAAATTAATACTTGGTAACTGTAGTTAACCTTGAGACAAGGTTCCAACGCCACAACCAGATATTGACTATTTTTGCCCTCATATATTCCTGCATCAATAAATATATACCTTGTTGTTATATTAACATTGTAATTAAGCATGCTAAATCAGTTGAGAAAAAATATTGCAAGGGAAATGAGCATTCTGCTGTATAAATGTAAAGGACTGTATTATGCAAATACATGCGACTCTCAACAAATTAATTTATTTGGGGACTTGTGTATTAGATTATTAGGACCAGGAACACACCCATTGTGAATTTCTGGTTTATTTGTCTGTTTTAGTTAATTCTATTTTGAATACTTTTATTTTTACATTGCCTTGAAACTTATAACTTGTTTACGTAATCTTTTATGGTATTTTTAATTATCAGTTGGAGGTAGGAAGAGGCATTGATGTCTTCATGCCAACCTATAGATCGAACTTTTCCTGAGAACATATTTCATTGAATTTAATCTACTGTAAGGTATGAATGTTTCTTATATTCATTAGAATTAGTTCTGTTCTACATAAGTCCTTAATGTCTTTGTATATACGTGCATGTTATACTAGTCTGAAGCTAGATTCAAGCTTGCCCGAAATATTCTGCATAACCAACCAGGCGCTCTCCAGTTGTACTGTTAATTGTCAACCAATTTTATAAAGAACTATGCATGGCGGCGGTGGTGTCTGCCAGCCTGCCTGCCCCAGAACATACTTGGAATGCCTTAAACAGGTCTGTGTAGGTGTTTATCTTCGTTAAGTAAATTCGAAGGACGAGAAGCATTCTTCACATCATGTGTACACACACATTATGTGAAGTTAATGAGGATAATTAAATCGGATGAGGATCAGGCAGGACTACAAAGAGAACTAGACAGGCTGCAAGCCTGGTCCAGCAACTGGCTTCTGGAATTTAACCCCGCCAAATGCAAAGTCATGAAGATCGGGGAAGGGCAAAGAAGACCGCAGAGTACAGGCTAGGTGGCCAAAGCCTGCAAACCTCACTCAAGGAAAAGGATCTTGGGGTGAGTATAATACCGAGCACATCTGAGTCGCATATCAACCAGATACCAACTGCTGCAGCATATGGGCGCCTGGCAAACCTAAGAATAGCATTCCGACACCTCAGTAAGGAATCGTTCAAGACTCTGTACACCGTGTACGTCAGGCCCATATTGGAGTATGCAGCACCAGTTTGGTACACCACACTTGGTCAAGCACGTCAAGAAATTAGAGAAAGTGCAAAGGTTTGCAACAAGACTAGTCCCGGAGCTGAGGGGAATGGGCCTGACGACACCGGAGAACAGGAGGATTAGGGGAGACGTGATAATGACATATAAAATACTGCGAGGAATAGATAAGGTGGACAACAAAAGGATGTTCCAGAGATGGGACACATAAACAAGGGGTCACAATAGGAAGTTGAAGACTCTGATGAGTCAGAAGGATGTTAGGAAGTATTTCTTCAGTCATAGAGTTGTCAGGAAGTGGAGTAATCTGGGAAGTGACGTAGTGGAGGTAGGAACCATACATAGTTTTAAGATGAGGTTTGATAAAGCTCATGGAGCAGGGAGAGAGAGGACCTAGTAGCGATCAGTGAAGAGGCGGGGACAGGAGCTATGAATCGACCCCTACAACCACAATTAGGTGGGTACACAAAAGCTTGATTTCAAGCTATTTAATAGCTAGAAACCATGTCTTCGTGCCATTACCTTCAACCATTTCAGAATATTTTTTTTAATCCGACATTGACAGTACATTACTTTTAATTTCGAGGGTCCCAACAGTGAAAGGGGGGTATGAGCTACGAGGAGAGGCTGAAGGAACTGAACCTGACAATAAAGGAAACAAGAGTAGTCAGAGAGCAGCATACAGCATACTTGGGAGAATTAATGGGGTAGACAGGGACAGACTGCTTGAGAGGCGAGAAACAGGTACATGGGAGGTGGGAATCTTTGGAAGTTAAAACCACAGATGAGTCAGAGGAATGTCAGGACGTATTTCTTCAGCCTCAGGGTAGTCAAAAAATGGAATGATCTTGAAGATGTAGTGGAGGCAGGCCCAGTTCATAGTTTTAAGACCAGGTATGGCAGGAGCCCACGAGGTTTGGAAAGGGGGGGATGAGAATTTGGCAAATGGCCAAAGGACAGGGACAGGAGCTGAAATTCGACCCTGCCATTACTTGTATATAAGTAAAGTACAGTGTCACGTGACTCAGCAAACACTGTTGACCTTAGAGAGATGCCATATCCTGGATTCCATACAGCAGCGTGTCACTAAGGTTATTCAAAAAGCAATACATGATGGTGCCGATGTTAAGGAAATGGTAGCGACAGGACACAACAGATTGCTATGCTTTTTATGTCATTAGTTTTTAAGTGTACACACACTAGCCGTTACGTTCTCACGGCTTTGGGGTCACAGACTTGACCCCTAGTTTTTAAACCGTGCTCCTAGCACCTGACTTCCCCATAGTCTGGACTCTGATACTGTAGTGGCAGGACACTGATATCATCATAGTGGCAGGACGCGCTGGGGCAGGCTCCTTCCAAGGACTCAATAAACACCATGGCCGAGCAGAAACATTATTCATTTCACACCCTTATCACTCATAACTAACCCCACAACATTCTACCTACACTTCAACTGGTTATCCATGATTGTATTCTGCAACAGAGTGATAAAAGACATCATTCCCAATCACTTCACTCTCCTCTATTCTGTAGTAAACTAGCTCAACAAGAACAAAATGAATTATCAAAGCACAGCCTCATTCAGAATGCATCTCCCCACGGAAATAACACTTGATGTTGGATCGCATCTGTGAACAACAACAAAAAATCCATTGCAATGTAATTGCTTGGATAACACACACCTACCTTCATTTGATGGAAATAAATGGAATTGAAATTATTTGACAAGACATCTATACATCTTAGCGAAAGAAATTTGTCTGGTCTAAAAATACTGCATTAAATACATTAAAATATTTAAGAGATTTCATCAAAACTCTCCAGAGATCCAAGATTTTCAGGCTTGGGTCAGTATTAAATATGTTAGAGTTACATCACTAATCATAATACGATACTCGGCACATTTATGCTGTATAACCCTTGTGGTTTAGCGCTTCTATTTGATTATAATAATCGGCACATTTATAGATCTCCGATATAAGAATATCATTGTCAGTGTTAATGCAACAGACGAGTCACGAAAAATAAACCTAGACAATATTGAGATGAACTAAAAATAAAAACTAGGGAGATAATTCAGTACAGCTCAAGAACTGAGAGAGCAACTGGCTGGGTAGCAGGTTAGGTTAGATAAGATTCGTCAGTAAACAAGACAAGTGTTTCCTGACGCGAGTCTTGGTCATATGATGATCCGCCGCTGGAGCTTTGGTCATCTGACCGAGGCCTTCCGCTGGCTTACCGGTCCACTCCTTTAAAAATAAGGTAGCATCATCAAGAAGCAGCTGCTAAGATGAAGTCAACATGTTACAAGGATTAGAGAACATGAGTTTGAATTTGATAAATGTTAAATGTTATTTTCCTAATTGTTAAATGTTATTTTTATAAATGTTATGCTATTGAAGTGTGAGCAGGTTAATATTTAAAAAGATTAAATGAAACTGGTTAGCCGGACTTGAGTCCTGGAGGTGGAATGTTCAGTGCTGCGGTTTAGAGGGTCATGTGAACTGTGAGATAACATCATGCTTCTGGCAAGATAGTGTTTGAATGAATGACGGTGAAAGTAATTTCATTTTTGTTGGGTCACGTCAGATTTACCTGAAGAGGGTTTCGGGGGTCAATGCCTCCCCGGCTCGGTCTGAGACCAAGCCTCGTGGTGGATCAGGGTATGATCAACCAAGCTGTTACTGCTGGCCACACGCAAACTGACGTACGAACTACAGCCCAGTTGGTCAGGTACTGACTTTAGGTGCCTGTACAGTGCCTTCTTGAAGACACCCAGGGGTCTATTGGTAATCCCCCTTTATGTATGCTGGGAGGCAGTTGAACAGTCTTGGGCCCCGGACATTCATTGTGTTGTCTCTCAGTGTACTCGTGGTGCCCCTGCTTTTCATTGGGGGAATGTTGCATCTCCTGCCGAGTCTTTTGCTTTCATAGGGAGTGATTTTCGTGTGCAAGTTTGGTACTAATCTCTCTAGGATTTTCCAAGTGTATATTATCCTGTATATCTCTTGCCTGCGCTCCAGGGAATACGGATCAAGGTGTCGTGTGGGGTTCTTGTCGATGGATTTGGTAATAAACACAATGCATTACAAGATCTCTTACAAGATCCATTACAATAAGATCTGCTATAGTATTAGTTTCCATCCCAATAATATCCTTATGTGTAGTTATAATGTTCAACTGTTGTGTACTTTGACATTGTATAGAATCAGCCCAGAACCGTACGTCTGTCGCCTCTAGTTTGTATTAGCTGTATGTCGGGATGCCATACGTAACACGACCGAGCTGTCAGTAGTAGTACTTATGTTCAGTAGTAGTAATTGTAACTTATCAACCGTTAGTTGAGTCACAAGCCTTTCTCGTGATCACTGTTCGTTACTAGCCTTTCTGCTGACCAAGCCGTGTCAAGGGTCATCCTTTGAATGCCATGAGCGTCCTAGCCCACTAGCGTCAGTTCAAGTCAGGATAGCAGAGTAGACAGGCACAGGCTCATGAGTACTTCCCATATATTTCCACTAATATAAGTCACCAACCAAGCAGCGTTGTGTTTATTACCAAATCCATCGACAAGAACCCCACACGACAAAGGGCCTTCAACCGTTCCCAGTAATTTAGGTGCCTTATCGTACTTATGTGTGCCATGAAAGTTCTTTGTACACTCTCCAGGTCATCAATTTTCCCTGCCTTGAAGGGGGCAGTGTACAGCAGTATTCCAGCCTAGAGAGAACAAGCGATTTGAAGAGAATCATCATGGGCTTGGCATCCCTAGTTTTGAAGGTTCTCATTATCCATCCTATCATTTTCCTAACAGATGCGGTAGATACATTGTTGTGGTCTTTGAAAGCGAGATCCTCTGACATTATCACTCCCAGGTCCTTCACATTACTTTTTCACTCTATTGTATGGTTAGAATTTGTCGTGTACCCTGATGCAGTTTTAATTTCCTCAAGTTTTCCATATCTGAGTAGTTGAAATTTCTCTTCATTGAACTTCATATTGTTTTGAGTGGCCCATTTGAAGATTTGGTTTATGTCCACTTGGAGTCTTGCAGTGTCTTCGATGGAGGTCATTGCCATGGCAATCCGGGTGTCATCTGCAAAGGAAGACACGGAGCTATGGCTTACATCTCTGTCTACGTCAGATATGAGGATGAGGAATAGAATGGGCGTGAGTACTGTGCCTTCTGGAACAGCTTTTCACCATAGATGCCTTAGACTTTACTCTGTTTACTATTACTCTCTGTGTTCTATTTGTCAGGAAGTTATAGATCCATCTACCAACTTTTCCTGTTATTCCTTTATCACGCATTTTGTGCGCTATTACACCATGGTCACACTTGTCGAAAGGTTTTGCAAAGTCTGTGTATACTACATCTGTATTTTGTTTATCCTCTACAGCATCCAGGACCTTGTCATAGTGATCCAGTAGCTGGGACAGGCAGGAGCGACCTGCTCTGAACCCGTGTTTCCCTGGGTTGTGTAACTGATGGGTATCTAGGTGGTTGGCGATCTTGGTTCTTAGAACCCTTTCAAAGATTTATATGATTTGGGATGTTAATGCTATCGGTCTGTAGTTCTTTGCAATTGCTTTACTGCCACCTTTGTAGAGTGGGGCTATGTCTGTTTTTAGTGAGTGTGGAATGACCCGTGTCCATGCTCCCTCTCTATAGAATGCTGAAGGCACGCGACAGGCATCTTGCAGTTCTTAATGAACACGGAGTTCCATGAGTCTGGGCCTGGGGCAGAGTGCATAGGCATGTCATTTATTGCCTTTTCAAAGTCTTGTGGTGTTAGGATAATATCCAAGATTTTTGAGATGACCAAATTTTGGGTCTCGTTCATAAAGAATTCATTTGTATTGTCGACCCTTAGTCTGGGCAGCGGCTCGCTGAACACTGAGTCATATTGGGACTTTAGTATCTCACTCATTTCTTGGCTGTCATCTGTGTATCTTGCCTAAGCAGGGGCCCAATACTGGATGTTGTTTTTCCCTTAGATTTGGCATAAGAGAAGAAATATTTTTTTTTTTTTTCAATTTCCTTTATGGCTTTTAGTTCTTCCTGCAATTCTTGTCTCATGTAAAATTCCTTTACCTTAAGTTCGATATTTGCAATTTCATTAACCAGTGCCTCCCTTTGTATTTCAGATATATTGGCCCCACTCAGCAGCTCTGTGACTCTTCGCCTTTGTCTGTATAGGGAGCATCTTTCTCTTTCTAGTTTACATCTTCTCTTTCATTTTCTTAATGGAATGTGCCTTGAGCAGATCTCAAGAACCACAGAGTTTATTTTTTCTAGGCAAAGGTTCGGCTCTGGTGCGTGTTTTTTTTATTATAATGCACAAATTATATTGCTTATATATAGATGATAATCGATTCTGTAGTTATAATTCCCTTTGTGTGTTATGCAGCTTAAAATAAGTTCCAGGAAAACTCACCTACCACTCATCATTTTCAGCCCTGATTACCAGATGGGCTACAGTCAGCCATCTTATGAACCGCAGCCTCCTCATCAGCAGCAGCCGCCTCAAACACCACAGCAGCAGCAGCAGCAACAGCACCAAGTTTATACTCACCAGGAATATGAACAACAACAGCAGCAGCAGCAGCAGCAGCAGCAGCAACCACCGCAGCAAGTTTACCCACAGCAGCAGCCACAAATACCAACTACCTATCAGTCTCACTATAGCCAGCCTCCACAACAGACTCCTCAGTATCAACAACAACATACACCTCAGGTATGCTTATTATTTTGTTAGCACACTTGTCATCTCCCACTAAGGCAGGATGACCCATAATAAAGAAGCATATTCACTATCATTCATTCATTAGCAATCTTGCTAGATGTGTGCAAATATTACAATTCAAATGACTCTCCAAACTGCTTCAGAGTGCAAGTACAGTTACTTTCCAAGACAAGACAAGAGAGTTTAGGTAAGACCCCTGTGGGGTGAGCAGGGAAGACGGGACAGGCAAAGTGAAGCTTTGGAGAGGAGTGTCCACAGTCGTAGAGAAAGTGCCAGGGCTTAACCCAGCAGCTAGGCACTCGAGGGGCAGGATTGGAGAAACAGGAGGAGCAGGGTGTGTTGCATCGGTCTTATGGTAGTTGAAGGTCTTGAATCTTGAGAAGCTGGCAGAAGGCTAGGTCGCAGGGAGGTAAGAACATCACATGGGCAACTCACTGGTGGGTGTTATTGGAGTGATTAAGGAGGCAGGTTTGTAGTGGAACCATTTTCAGTTTTTTTGAAGCTGCTTCTGTAGAGGTGGTATAGTTTAGTCTTGTTACCAAAGGTGAAACGTAGAGGCTTGATGAACTCAAGAACTTGGGTAAGTGTGAAGTGAAGTGGTGGCTCACAGTACCGAGGCCTTTGTAGAGCTCAGTGCAGGTCATGGTGTCAGCATTTGATGGAGAAGTGTAGAAGGTAAGGTTTTCCAATGAGGGTGTACTGGAGTCATCAATATCTTCTTCGGAAGCAGATTCAGTAGGCGAGTCTACAATGGTGCTGGCAGGTGACTGTGGGTTGGCAGGAACAGTGGAGAGGTGTATTGGTGGTGTATCAATAGGTTGGGAGGCGGTGATTGAGGCAGAATAATCAGCGTAGTCAGCGGTGGAGGTGGTTGTGAAAGCTTCATGAACAGTTGTTTGGGCAGAAGGAGACAGGTCTGCAGGTGCAGTAAAGTTCACAGCGTTGGGAAGGATATTGAGGATGTCGGCTGAAGGTGTGGAGTCCAGGAAATTGAAGGCAGGTATGTTGTTCAGACGGAATAGTTCGTTTATGGTGGTGTTAAAAGTGCTGGGTTTTGCTGCATTTGCAAGGTGCAGATGCATACATCATGCAGTACAGCACCTTGGAGGGAGTGCCGTCAGGAAGTGGAGAGAGTGAGTTACAGGGTAGAGAGGTCTGTTGAGTGGCTTGAAGAATCTTAGAGGTGTCAGACTGAAGCTTCGTGATTGCAGCATAGGTGGGCTATCTTGAAGAGTTCTTATTTTCCTCTTGAATTTTCTTGGTCATAACTTCTTTTCTCAGTGGGCAGTGAGCACAGGCTTTATAGTCGTGTCCTATACTTGCACAGTTGGTGCAAAATTTCCTATTCTTGATGGGGCAGTCCTTCATAGCGTGGTTAAATAAGCAGCAAGTCCAGCATGTGGAGATATATTTGAAACGCTCCGGTTCGCCTTGGTTCAGGTAAATATGGTAATAAGAGACGTCCAGTCCACCAGCAATGGCTTGGACAACCAATGCAATGTCCGATAACATTATTTTAATTAATCATAGAGGAGGCAAAAAAATTTTGGTATTTTGGTAACGGTATCCACCGTGGTGCAGGCATTCTGGTTCTCGATGGATGTGTTGAGTTCTTCAGTGGAAAGAGTCGTGATGATGCTGTCGAGTCGTTTGACGAGAACAGAATGTTTCACCTTCATGTATGGAGAATTAAAGATTGTAAAACCATGTTCTTGGAGAGTTTTCATGGCAGTGAAGGTGTGGAGTTTGTCGGCTTAATGGTCGCTAGTGCAGGCGACCAGGAAGGCATTCTTGAGGGAAATGATGCTTGGAAGCATTGTTGACCACCGAACTTGATTGCGTTATTTTGACCCAATGGGACATCTTTGAGAGTACAGGGGAATCCAATGGATACAGGTTCCCCTCCCCAACGGGGATCGAAGGGAGACTTCTTGAGAGAAGAGGGCCCCCACCAACCCCCTCACACACCCATACCCCACACACACCCATACCCCCCACACACCCATACCCCCCACACACCCATACCCCCCACACACCCATACCCCCCACACACCCATACCCCCCACACACCCATACCCCCCACACACACATACCCCCCACACACACATACCCCCACACACCCATACCCCCACACACCCATACCCCACACACCCATACCCCCACACCCACACCCCCACACACCCATACCCCCACACACCCATACCCCCACACACCCATCCCCCACACACCCATACCCCCACACACCCATACCCCCACACACCCATACCCCCACACACCCATACCCCCAAACACCCATACCCCCACACCCATACCCCCACACACCCATACCCCCACACCCATACCCCCACACCCATACCCCCACACCCATACCCCCACACCCATACCCCCACATCCATACTCCCACACCAATAACCCCACCCCAACACACAACATACACCCCACCCACTCACCTGTTTTCTGACGAACCTTACCTAACCGAACCTAACCTAACCTCACACAACACACACCACACCCACCCACCCACACCCTGATCAACCATCGTTCCCTTGTTGACATCCTTCTCCCTGAGCCGCCCATATTCCCACGGTGTGCCCTTATGTATGTATTGAGTGTCAGAAGGAGGAAGAAAGGAGAGGGATAGGGAGGAGGGGTGGTAGAGCGGGGTACTCCTGGAAGGGGACGCACCCACCCCACACAACACTCGCCCCACACAGCACCCACCCCACACAACACCCCCCACCCCACACAACACCCCCACCCCACACAACACCCCACACCCAAAACCCCACCCCAACACCCCTAAACCCCCAACCCCCACCACAAACCCCACCCCCACACCCCCACCCCTACACCCCCCCCCACACCCCCACCCCTACACCCCCCACCCCCACACACCCACACACACACCCACCCCACACCCACCCACCCCAAACACCGCCCCCAAACACCCCCACACCCCCACACACACACATACACCCCACACACACCACACACACACCCCACACACACCCCACACACACCCCACACACACCCCACACACACACCCCACACACACCCACACACACACCCCACACACACACCCCACACACACCACCCCCACACACACCCCACACACACACCCCCACACCACACACCCCACACCACCCCACACCACCCCACACCACCCCCACACCCCACACACCCACCCCCCACACACCCACCCCCAAACCCCACCCCCACCCCCCAATGCACACCCCAACACCCCCCACACACACACCCACACACACCCACCACCACGCCCCCCACCACACACAACCCCACCCCCAAACCCCCAACACCCCACAACCCACCACCACCCCCAACCCCACCACACACCCACCCCAACCCCAACACACCCACCCCCATACACCCCCAAACCCTCAAACAACCCACCCCCACACACACCCACCACCATACCCCCACCCCCACACACACACCCCACCCCC